>JAQFZN010000223.1:0-39680 GCA_034687075.1 Geophilus carpophagus
AGCGGGTTATGTCCTTCAGAGGGGAGAATTTATAGCGGATGGAAATTGAAGGCCAAAGGAGTATAACTTACACTGTATTTTCAATACGAGGGTTGAACAAGTGACCAATGTCCAACAAGATGCTTGACATAACACGCGAGTCGTGAAAGGTCGAAATGGTCAGTAAGGGACCTTTTTTTTTCCTGTTTCTTTTCCACAAAAATAGTGTAGTCCTGGATTTCATTTGATCCAATTCAATTTATCAAGTTTTCGTGTAAAAATTATGTTTAATAAAAAGAGACTTGTTTCGAAACATTTATAAGTACAACTTTATTTAAAAATATTTGTTACATGACAGAAAAAAACAAACCAAAACAAATGAAAAAGATAAAAAAACCTGAAAAAGCGAGTTTGATATTTGTGGTTAAGATCCGACATGTGCTTACTTTGTGGTTGTGGGTTCATCAGAGATCATTAGAGAGAGGAAGCGAGTCTTTAGTTGCCAGCTTGTTTGCGGTAGATATTTTTTCTTGCACTTAATGCTCATTTTTGTCACATATTTCAGTGGTCGAAAATGATGAGGAAGCAGAGAGAAAAGAGAATCTCAGCAGGCGATAGGGCGGAGGGTTGACAGCTGGCGTCTTGGCTTGTAACGATGGCTTCACCTCATGAAACTTGTTCCTTCTGAAGATTCCAGTCAATATTATTGGTGGTGGACTTGTAGCTGAGAAGAAAATGCTGCCATTTTTTTTATACTTTTCTCTCATTTCTCTGAAATTACTGAGGGGGAAGAGAATTGAAAGAGAGAGGAAAGAAAAGAAGATAAAAAAGAAAAACGAAAGCAAGAAAAAAAATGGAAGGTGCGGGAGAAGCATTGGAAAAATTTTCTTGATCCCATATCAGAATCAAGTCTTGAAACCTCACTAGACTATTTTTAAGAAACAGACTTTATTTCCACTATTTTTATCATCAATTTAGTTCTTTTTTAATAGCAGAAAAAAATGTTATTCTTTAAATTGTTTAATTTTTTTAAATATTAAAAAAAAATAATAAAGTATTTTCATTTATCAAATACAATAAATTTTTATAGTTTAAAGTCATTGACGAAATAAATTTTATTTTTATTTATGTTGTTATTGTTCTAAAAGAAGTTAAAAGCAAGAAGAGAAATTATATTATTTTAAATTAATCTATAATTTTCGAGAAAAGCTTTTTTTTATTGGATGACATATCCAACTTTCCTATCGTTTCTGCCCGTCACTTCCACTAACTTTCAATCTCTTGCCAAAAATCTGCCCAGCAATTGCTTCACTCAGTTTATATTCTCGCCAAAGAAAATCGAATTTCCAATCTTCATCATTGCCACTGATTCAGCACAATTTTTCCAATTTTGTAGTGCAAACTTTGTCAACTTCCAGTTGGTGGCCATTGACATTTTTTCTCAAATGCTCTTATATATATTATTAAATTAAAAGCAAAAAAAATTTTACTGTTTATATACACAATCCAGTTCTAAAGCTGACAACACAAGTAACCATAAAAGACTTTATAAGAAGAGAGCTTTAAAAATCAAGTCGAGTTTGGAGATAAGTTGACATTTTTATTGAGTAACTCCAAACTTGATGGTGAAGAATTTCCTAGTAAAAAAATGTAGGCGGCCGGACCGGAAGAAGGGCATTTGCACTCTGAGAAATCTGCATATTAAAGGGGCACAATGTGATTTATGGCTATTGAATATTGCTGGGCGTTATTAATTTTACCTATTGATTTCCTTTCCGTGCTCGGCCGCCATATCCAAAGGCTTAGTGCAAGTGGTAGAGTGGGAAAAGGGGTTGGTGGGCGAGCGTTCAAATGCAAAGGTTACATTTCATTTATCGCATTTCGGAAAATTGGAGACAATCTTTCATTCGGAAAGCGGAGGAATATTTTTATAGGCGAATGAGTTTTTCCATAGCGTTGGATAAATCATACGAGATAAAGCCTGTGGTGCATGCCTCGCCTGAATATTATTGAATGCGTCACTTATTCTATAGCGAAGGTAATTTATTTCTTGAAATTGGACTCGACCTTTTTTTCTTTTCTTATTCTTCTTCTTGTGAGAATAATAAATATATTCGACTTGAGCTTTCTTTACAATTCTGCATGCAAAATGTTGCGTTTAAATATGGATTTTTTGTTGTCCACTGTCACTGGAAAAGTGATGGAAAGAATAAAAAAAATATAAATATAGAAAAATAAAAGAAGCGTTGTTGGAGATAACAAAAAAAAAGAAGCAGTAAAGAGGATGGTGATTGATGGTCTCCTTAATTGTCACCTCTTTTAGAAAATTACACTTTATGAACTATACATTGTAATGATTTCAAAAGGAACTCGCCTGCTGTGTGAAGAAATTTTCTTTAATAAAGATGGCGTGACGTAAAGTAATTAACACAGCAGACGAGATGAGGCACTTTTCTCTCTCTCTTCTTTCTTAATTACTCTGTCATATTTAACTCTCTTCGCTCCATGTGCTGTTTTAGTCCCAATGTATGCATGATTGGGGTAACTAGTTCTTCCCCATTTGAAAATTAACTGCATATGAGCTTATTTTTTTAATGCCTTTCCTACTTTATTTTTGTAAATGAAAACTTTATTTTTTAACATCATTTTTTTATGTTTCAATAGTCTTTTTAAATTCCAAATTAGATGCTTTTTATTTTTTCCCTGTTTATTATCCTTCTACTCTTTTTTTGTCACTTTATATTTGCATAATTTACTTATACGATAAAAATTACTGCAAGAACTCAACTTGAATGCATTTTCTGATGAAATTATTTTTAGCAAATCTCATGTTAAAACAGAAGAGAAAAAAATTCCTACCAGCAATGTGTATATAACTTGTACGTAGTCAATAAAATTCAGGATATTTATTTCTACAAGAAAAATAGGGAGGCCTAACCCATTTTGCCACGCAGTTAAAAATTTGATTTTCTTTATTATTTTCTAAAACATTCGCTATCGAAGACTTTTCTCTAGCAAAAAAAATGGAATTGGAAATTTGCCTGCGCCGTTATCATCGTAAAATAACCATTGCACACGACTCAAAGTTGCTTAATGTCTCTCTGCAGTGTGGTGAGTGCAGATACCCAAGCACTTATATTACGGGCGAAAATTGTATCTTTAAAGATATCATAAATCCTTCTCAAAACGAAATTCCATTTGGACTCCAACATAAAAACAAAAAACCGAATCACTCATCATTTTTGACATTTCTACTCACACTTTAATTACTTTTTTTAACATTTAAATCCTCCTTCACATTCATTTTTTTTCTTGAAAATTAAAGTGGCTAGCATTTGCCTTTGTTTTTATTTAGTAAAAAGGAAAGTAGCCCTTGCGTCGCTCGCTTGTAATCGCTTGGTTGCTTTTCTTGTTGTTGGCCTTCCATTTATTTCATTTTGGGTGCGCGATGAATCAGCAGTTACGACTCATAACTGGCGTCCAATGTCCATTGGCCATATAGAACGAAAACGGGGAAAGACGGGAGAGAGTCACAAAGAGCTCAGACCTGGGTGCGGCTGACAAATTGGATGGTAAATATCGACATTCATGGAGCAATCACCCACAGAACCTGTTCTCACCTCAATTCCTATTTAAGCTAATTAAATTAGTTCTTGTGTAATCATTCGAGCAAATGTTAAAGTTAAAATTTTTTCTGCTGACTTTTTCAAAAGCTCAAGTTATAAAGGTGAAATATAAAGACCTGTGGTCATCAGGTGGCATTTGTTCACCTTGCGGCAACTCCTGGAGTGTTTTTCAGGTGCACATTTGAAAAGAAAGCGAGCAAGTAAACGCCGCACCTTTGAACACCTGGCAACCATTTACTATTTTCTGGACGATTTGACTCCTACTACGTATGACACAAGAATGACCGTAGCTGTGGTCAATAGGTGTCGATTGAAACTGATTTTTTAAAACGTTGGGTAGTATTATTTTTATTAGAAAAAAATGTTTTAAAATTTTTACTAAATCAATATTAGTAGCCTCTTGGAAAGCCATTAACCTCGGCTGTCACGTGATATTAATTTTTTGTGCATAATTTGTGGTTGTGTGGGTCAGTTTTCATATCCTCGCTGCTACTGCTGTTGCCTGAAATTCATTAAATCTCCCCCTGCGAACCCTTTTTTTTAATACAAGCTGACCTGTTTTCCTTGGTGGTCATTATGGGAATAATATTTTTTTTGGAAATTTCCAATATTTTTTGGAAAATTAAGTTACTGGTCACTGCATTTTTATTACATATTTTTTTCGAAGATTCAATTAAAATGGGGAGAAGATTTATTGGTAATTGCTGGGCTTAAAATAATAAAAAAAAAATTTAGAATAAAAAAATATTTAAATTTTTAGTAATAAAAGAAAAAAAAATCTGTAACCCTTTTTAATAGAAACATTGCCACCCTATATAAACAACTCATCATTTTTGACTAAATTTTGCTATCAAAAATATAGCAGGCGCCGTCTCCCTACAGAATTGCGAGGCACACCATTATTCAAGACTTGGATATTAAATAACCCTCCTACCTCCATGTTGCTGAAAAAGTTTCATAACGCAATTACTAACCACGTGTGAAAACTCAGGAGCAAATGTGCGCGAACCACACACACGTTAGCGTTTACCTCGTGAGCCGAATTTATGATTGTTTCATACGTATAGCACGAAGCCAGAATCCGAATAAGCGGAAAAATATTTTTGCTGACGTATTGCACTCAAGCAATCTCATAATGGGCTTGCAAAAAATGGAATTACAAGTATTCAATAATACACCTAATGAATTATATTTTGCTCAAACGTATGCTGTGTTTTAAAAATTTCTATGCGCAAAACCGCAGTGATTTACTGTTAGAATGATGCTTTAAAAATAGTTTAAAATATTAAATTAACAAATAAAAAATCTAAATCTTTGGATTTAAATTTTTTTTATGATTAATTAAATTTTTATTTTATGATGCTCATGTTATTAGGATAATGTTGCAAATGATCAGATTGATTTGTGTTTTTATTGAAGTGGTAATTGAACATAGTTGTAATCATTTTGCCAATATTTTCCCTCCTTCTGCTACATTATTCGTGCAATCTAATCAACTTGCAACAGGAGAAGTTAATGAAATTACTACTCTTAACTCGGCGGCTTTTGCAACTGGCATCGATGTCTGATGAATGACATTTCGTGCACTTGGCTTTTGTGTTAAAAGGGTTCTCAGTGTATAGGGCGAGAGGGGAAAACTGCACAGTCTGAGTATGTGGCCAACGAGAAAAGGGATGGGTAATGTCCGTGGGCGGAGGATCGACTGCTCCATCATAGCAAATTAAACTAGGGGATGTGATTTGTAGAGTATAGGGAAGTGGAGGGAGTGGGAATCATTGAAAGGGGAAGTTGGGGTAAAGAGGAAGCAAATCACGCAGAAAGTGTCACGGCCATGGGGTGGGGAAAAGAATCTCCCCGACCTCCACCCTCACCACTTTGCAAGCGAAGGGGAGGAGAAAAAGGGTATATTTGTGATAACCTCAGAATAGCGTATTTTTAGTCAGTTCTGCACACTGTTAAAAACAAACTCAAAATTTTGCAGTAACTCATTTTCATGTTTCAATTTTGAAGAGATCAGCAAGTGATAAAGTCACAAAATAAAAAATGTCTTCACGAATGTAACAATTATTATTATTTATGCCAACATTTGTATTGGTTTCCTTCAGATCCAAATAAAGTAAATAAAAAATTGAAAAAAAATGTAAGCATCGTTTTAATACGTTTCATTTTAATGAGGTCGATTGTGACGACGCGAGAAAATGGAAGGGAGAGACAAGTATCAAGTCTGTCGAACAAAAGCTTGCGTTAAGTCAGTGACGAATGCCCTTGCGCCCGCTTTCGAGCAACGGCGCTCGTTTTGGAGAATGCTTCTCAACGCTCGCGCGCATTCTTAATTGAATTTGCAGCGCGCGAACCCGTGGTGGCAGCGAGGACGACTCGCTATGATGTGATTACACGCGCCGTGTTCCTGCCCCCTCCCTCCTAGCCCCTCTGCGGCTGCCGTCTCTTGTGCAGAGCGCGTACGCCTTATTTGCATCAACTGCCAATAAAATCTCCGAGAACATTGTACGCTTCTGTTATACACTAGCAACTCACTGCCCTCACTGAAACAAATTAGTGCGTCCAAGTGTCACCTAAGGGCATCTCTTTACCTAACTAAGGTGTTTGCGTTTTGATTTTTTCTCCCCTTTGGGGTGACAGTGGTTGTAAGAGGAGACGAGTAGTAAATGAAAACGAGGTCGTTTTGAGGCATGATGCGACGAATAAATTATCATTTAGGTTCCACTATAAAATGATAAAGGCCCTTGTAATTAGGTTTAACAGAAAATTTAACAATGAATCTCATTTAGCAAATTAAATTTGCATTCAGTTGGCCACACACACTGTTGTGCCTAATTCTAGACAATTATTAGCGCACTGGTGAAACACACATCAAATGAGAAATTGATTCTTAGCGTGTAAATTACCTTTCATTTTATGTGTTTTTCACTCTTTTCCAGGCAATAATTACACTTTTATTAAATAATTAGATCTAAATAACAACACCTTAGTTCTCAAATAATAATAATAATTAATTTTATCTTTTTTCTTACCTTTGACATAAAGATAATTTTAATTTTAAAATAAAATAAAATATAATTTTTATTTACATTATTTTTAGTCAATAGTAATATTGGCCATTTGCACGAACCTCTTCATATCCATTCCTGCATTATAATAAAATATATCAATTTCGTTTACCCAGAGATAAAAGTCACTGCTTTAACAAAATAAAACATTTTATTAAAAGAACTAGTTTTAATAACAACTGCACTAAACAGTAAATTAACAAATATAGAGGAAGTGAGAGAAGAAGGGATAGAAAAAGTAGGAAGGGCACACCAGTCGGAAGAGGGGCTTCGAGTTAGGGTTAGATTTGCATTGTGACAGCTGGGAACTTTGCGGTGTAGCCCACCCTACCCCACTCCTTTATTCACAAACCCCATTCTGATAGGGTTCTCGTTCTGAAGAAATGAAGCGTAACAAAATAGAACTAAATAACATGCAAAAATGGCCGGCGAGTTGAGTCACGTGACTCGTATTCAATTATACAATTGATGTTTCCACTGCATTAATCTGTGTATCAAAAGAGTACCCTTTTTTTCGCTTTTTTAAAACTAAACCAAACATGTATTGTTTGTAATACTAATCGAGTTCGGTTTATCGATCAAATAGAAAAAGTAGAGAGCGGCATTTTGTTTTGTGAATATTTCAATGTAACAGTGTAGTGAAGTCTAATGGGGAATATACTTTAGTCGGGACTGTGTTTGCTTCCATTAGAGTTCATTTTTCTGAAAAATTGAGACAGCTGTCGTATCCATTTTTCCCCTCCCATAGTTTCATCAAGGGGTGCAAGCTATTATACAAGATGAAGGAATACAAAGGAACGTATTCGCACATCCATGAAATGAGCAGTCAAAAGAGCCGAGGAATTATGGGAAAGAGGACAATAATAACCTTGTTCTGCCGGTAGGGACTGCTCTCACAATAGATCAATTGGCAGCCATCTTATTGTGGTGAAGCAAATGGCAAATGTGTGAAATGGAAGAAAACAGTTTTAGAGTTTGAAAATTTGTAAATTATATTTCACCATTGAAAGAAAAAAGAAAAATTAAATTAAAAAATAAAATTGACACATTTCTTTATAAGTGTAATTCAAATTAACAAATATATTTTAAAAGAATTCAAAAAAAATTATATCTTCTGCACAATATTTACACACAATGTAGTCCATATTTCGTTGTAATCAAACAACTGATTTTTCGATTAAATCGAAGACAAATACGAATTTAGACCCATCGATACAAAATTATAAAATTCGAAACAATTTTTTATCTTTTTTTTTCTTTCTAGAGTATAATCAATCGATCAGTGTCTCTTACGAAGGACATGCCTTGAGGAACATGAGAGTTGAACTTGAAAGTGACGCTTGCAGTACAAGTTTTGCGTGAATTTCCCGCCAATCGATCGTTGAATCCTTGAAATGACCGGGAGTTTGAAATTTAATTTACTCGTTGACCACTCGACGGTCTCAGCACATGAAGGCGAAAGGAAGAAATGTCTCGTATCTCTCTGACCTTTGTCCGAAATGTCAGGACGAGGGCATTACCTAGGAGGATTTGCCGTCACTGGACGAAGAGTCCTTGCTACACGCCCCCAGCAGCAACTCGCTGCTATCCCGCCTAAACCGTTTCGAGTCCGGCTCGCAAAAGTCATCGTCGTGATCGGAATCGTCGTGGTACTGTTCTGCTTCTTCCTGTTTCTTTTTAGCCGACGCCATCTCGGCTGCATGCTTTTTGCGCCACTTGGTCCGCCTGTTCTGAAACCAAACCTAAAATAATAACAACAAAAAATAAATATAAGTCTAAGTTACATAAAAATTAATTTTAAATTTAAAAATACAGTAAATAAAACGAAATCAATTGCTTCAAATCTAAGTTGCGATAATTTCAAACTAATTACAATTCGTCAGTTAGCAATATT
The DNA here is from genome assembly GCA_034687075.1 of Geophilus carpophagus. NCBI lineage: Eukaryota > Metazoa > Arthropoda > Chilopoda > Geophilomorpha > Geophilidae > Geophilus > Geophilus carpophagus. The sequence continues at coordinate 8,568 of JAQFZN010000223.1, forward strand.
AAGATATCTGTTTCCATAGTAACAAAAAGTGAAATTCGAATTGCATTAAAAGCTGTTGTTGGTTAATAAGAGTCACAAGTGTTTACCTCATTAAAATCGCATTAGAAGTCGATTGTCTCATTTGTGAGATTATTAAAAATAGAAGCTTTTTTTGTTTATTTGCCTTATGTTGTTTGATGATAATGAAATAAAATTTAATTTTAAAATAGAAAACGTGTAAATTGAACTGAATTTCACACCATCATCCTACGGAGTAATGGCGCATAATTTATGCGACAAGGGGTGTGGTTAAAAGCAAGGAGGGAGAAGGGGACTTCCGTGACGTAATACAAGATACATTGTGAATGAAAATAATAATATTTCACAGCAATTAAGCGAAGGACAATCATATTAGTCTCTATTCCTATGACCTGTGATGTGAATTAACCCATTATGATTCATATAAAACTTTATATCAATTTACAAAATTGCAAATTGCTTTTAACGTGATTTGATTAAATTTATTCATATATACCATGTTATATTAAACCCAAATTTTAAAATATTTGCCTCTTATTTTAAGTTTTAAGATTTATAGGAAAAGCCATAAAACTCCCATTCTCGCGTCACCATCCATAAAGTGTTTATAAATTGTTTCTTAAAAAAATATAAAAAAATATAAATCTAGCAAAAAAATTTAATAAAATTGAATCTTCACCTTATTACGCAGTTAGATGAAAATTCTAAGCGCTCATAAATGCGATTTAAATTCTAAAATGTCACCTCTTGAAATGTAACAAATAATAATGGTGTTTCACCTTTCATAGGACACAAGAGAACTGTAAAACGTGTCGTATAGCAGGCAATGTTTACGACATTCGACTTTTTAAAGACGCAACAAAAGTTGAGGAAAAGAAAAATAGTAGTCTCTATCCTTTCGACTTAACGAGCTCCACTATATACAGTAGAGAGCATCTTCCCCAACTTTGATGGCGGGAATATTTTCTTCTCTCACTAGTCTATATTAAAGCGTGATGGGTAAATGTACAGAAGAGATGAGAGGAGGGGGTGCTTGAATACAATTTTAATCCAATGTCATGAAAAGAAAGGAGGCCGTATTATACTGGCTGCCTCTTTTCTACGGCTCCCAACAGATCTACAAACGGTGGGCGGGGGAGCTATCATGAGCCCGCGTGTTAAATGAAATGTTGCCATTGTTTCCCTAGTAATAAATTGATTTCCAGCACTTAGAAGAGGGTGGAGTGGTGTGTTGACGTAACTTATTCTCAACATGTCAAGGCAAAAGCAATTACTGGCATTAGAGAGCGCCCTCTCTCTTGGGCTGGCGCTGAGATGAGGATGAAAATACAGTGAGAGGACTTGTATTTTTGAGCAATGCCTCCCTGCGGCCGAATTGGAAATTGCAGCAGGGACTAGACTTCACCTATACATCCGCACACAAAAAGAAAAGGTTCAATGTCTCTTGCGGGCTTTGAAAAGGACAATCCCCCTATCCCCACAACTGAACTTATTAAAATTTTCATAGGTGACTATGGTCCTCTTAACAACATAAAGTCAAGATTACTTTTTTAACTTAATAAAAAACAAATTCTTATAAAAGAAATAAAATAAAATACATAAATAAATTAAAATATTCCAGTTTTACATTTTTTTATCTTAAAATTTATTGCCTTCAATGACGATGGTTTCCGTGACAATGGCAACTGATTAGACTCAACGACGCTCGTACCCCGATAGCGTTAATTGGGTGTGTGTATGATGTGAGCGCGCACAGCATCCCAAGATCCTCTTTTCCTTTCACAAAGATGGATGTTAAATGTCCCGATCGGCGTAATGATCTTGTCATTTGCAAATACAATCCAACCGCGTTCCCCCTTCCTCGTTACAAGAGATCAAATCATCCCCCAACCCTACCCCACCTCCTTTTCCTTATCTTTTCCAAAAGGAAAAAAAAATTCTCCTCAAGCCAATGATACATATCTTGAATATCTTTGTCCTCATTTGCTTTATATTTTTTTATTTTCAATACACCAATTCATGCAACCGCATTAATACCAACCGTCGTTCATCGAGGGTTGACCATGGCTCATATCTGTGGGTTCATCAGCTGACAAATAGAGGTTAAATATGGCGGAAGACTCGCCATCACCACCCCCTAGCTCATATCGCGTCTATCAATTTTGATTAGACCAATAAGAGCGGGACAATGGATAGGAAAAGGGAAGGCGGATGGAGCTGTAGAAAACATGAGGACAATTATAATAAAAGCTGCACGCGCGCGTTCTCTCAATCTTGTTGGCTTGTAAAGTTTTGATTAATCGCCCCTTATGTGTCAGCGAAGTGAAATCACGTGATCTTGCGCAAACACCAATCAAATTGACAACAAAAGAACTCAATTGCTAAAATGCGAGCGCTCATTGCAGCGCTTGCTAGTCGTGGACGACGCTTTTGTGGTTTTGCGTGCGCGTGGGTGCGGCCGGGAGGAACCGCTCAACCCTCGCCACAAGAGGGCGATAATTAATGCGACCAACAGTCGTTGCCATACTGGAGCGAGATGTTCACTGGGGGATTTTGGCAACATCTTTCCTATTTTTTACTCTTTATTTAATGATATTTATTTTTGAAAAACATTTTTATAGAGCTTATTTTCAGTTGTCTAAATTAGTAAATAAAATTACGAAAAATTATTACTTAATTTTTCAAAGCGATTTTTTTGTGCTAAAGTATAAAATGAAAAATTTAAATTAAATAATAAAAAAAAAATACATTACTATTAAAATAATAACGGGTTATCAAATTAAAGAGAATTAATTTTTTTAATAGCTAAATTATAATTTTTATCCTAACTGCTGATCCTTAAGTTAATAATTTCCATTATCTAATCCATCCATAATAAAAGCCATAAAATAACCCCCTGGTCCCTTCATTGCGTGTTCAAATCGTCAAGTCGAATTTTAAACCGTGGCATCAAACACAGATAATGGTGCAGGCAGATGACCAAATGATCAGCGTCCAAAATGTAAGGCCAGTTGGTTACCCCTGGCTATAATCCAGTGATAAAAGCTCATTTACTTTTTAACGCGTGCTCTCATTGGGTTTTATGCAAAATACGCACAGAGCTTAACGACCATTCTCCCCTTTGCACAAATCCAAGTGAACACCCATCTTTCTCTCTCTTCTTTTGCAACCATCTTCTCACGCCTATCTATGCGCATGCGTAATGGGATGGGGCACGCGTACGAGACGACCGATTATCAGAATGTGTCATCACCGAACGCTACTCGTTTCTCTCCCGATAAAGCAGACGCTCGTTAAAACGACATTGGAACCTGGGTTTACTCCTCCCCTTACACCCCCATCCCCGGGTTTTCGTATCATCATCATCATCATCCTTCTCTCCTTTTTTCTTTTCTTTTTCTCACACTCGATACGCGTAAGGATTTAGTCATAAGCGATTCTTTTAGCTAACATTTCCTTGTTAGTAGTCTGTACTCGCACCTGGAGACCCCTAGCGCGACACCTGAGTGATGGGATGGTCGTTAGAACGAGAGTGTTCTGGCTTGGCGATGATTTACAGCAATTCTAATCGGTGTCAACGAAGGATTTTCTTCGAGCAACACAATCGGATTACTGTGGATGTTGCACCACCGGTCACTGAAAACACTGATTATGCCCCTGTACACTCACAAGTGCATATCGTGAAATTCTGAACGCAGCTGCTACTAAGTGTCTTCGGGCAAAGGTGAAAGTTTTAATAACTTAAATAAAGAAAAGGTATAGTGATTAATTTATACCATCTTTTAAGCAATCTGTAATGCAGTTTTTATGCACAACTTTGTTATGGGCTGTTATAGTGATGTTAATATGAAATAATTCTCATTATAAAAAATGTTTAATCTTTGTAATATGATAAAGTGGAAACAAGTTATTAGTGAATATCTTATCCAAACATTGTATTGAATTTATAAACTGTATTATTGTTCAAAGAACATATATAAGGAAGATATTTAAAATTTTCTACACTTGTAATAATATAAACAAAATCATCAGTTCGTTAGCTTTAAATTATTCCTATTGCATTATGGTAAATTTATGTTATTATGTTTGTTGTTTTGTTTACACCCGTATTTTGAAAAGCCTAAAGTACAACGAGAAAGGCGTTCCATCTTCAAATTACACCAAAAGTATAATAGAAAAAAATAACTAAATCTTTACAACTTCTTGCCACTTCTAGCTCAGAAAATCAGCAAAATGGAACAAACTGTCGCAAAAATTATACAGTAATTTTAAACAAATTTAATGATGTTGTTGTATGTTAACCATATGCACATCATAAAATTAAAGCCCTAATCATAAAATACAAATATTACCATCGAATCAACCAAAAAGAGCAATATAAATTATCAACTGATAGCACAAGTAGATTTTCATCAGTAAACACTTGACCATTAATGAAGTGTTACCGTCTGCCCTCTTTTTTAATCTTTATATTTAAACTATCCATACAACCAATTCACCTGATGATTATAGACTGGCCACGCTTGACTCGCCAAGCTCACTTGAGCCGAGCAGCTTGTCTTTGATTAGCGAGTTCGTGTTGTTATTGTCTTATCATAAAGCTCACGAAACAACGGTGCTCCATCTGGTGAGTAAACATCGCTGACACACAAAATATACAAAGGGAGAGGTCTCACCTGCGAGCGGCCTATTTAACGCAAATAAAATCCCTCGAGTCCTCATTAAGTTTGCCCTTGGTGCATACATGAATGTGCAAGTGTATGGACTTAAAGATGAAAGATTGTGGGTACCTTGTCAACAAAATATAGTCCCAACCTGTATCCTCATTTAAATTGTAACTGGTACTTTTCTACCCTACAGTTGTCGGCCATTAGAGAAATAAAACACAAAATATTGATCACACCGGTTTACAGAAATTGAAAATTTGATTTTAATCGATATATTGTATTTCCTTTTCAGATATTTGATAAATAATTGATTAAAGTATTAAATTCTAGTCTAAGTTTAAAAAACTATCCGAAAATATATTCGATTTTTAGATGCTCTTATTTTTCTGATGTTTTTCTTATTATTACAGCAACTATTGACACGTGAACCACTGTAATCATGTAAAATAATTTATCAAGGTTTTAAAATTGTTTATAAAACATCCAAAAAATTATTAAGTAGATTAATCCTACTCCAAATCATGAATTAATCTTTAAAAATAAAAAAGCACCGTTAATACTGTTATGGTACAATTTACATGCGTTGTAAGAAGTAAAAAAGAAAATCTATTGATAAAAATATTGACTTTTTTTATCTTTACATAAACCAAATCCCGTAGAGTGTAAATGTGCACAACCACAATCAACTAATCCATCATGCTTTATTTTGTGAAATGTCACCTCATCAGACTTAATCCCTGTTAAAGTTAACGTCATTACTGGACGTGCTGTTGGTGTGTCGGTCGGGTGGGCAGATTGCTCTCCAACGTGTTAATGGTGGAGTTGTTGACTGTTGCGTGAGTGAGGATTTTACTTCATCTTGTGTTGACTTTGTTTTTAATGGTCTCGCCATATGGAAGGTACAATGCGCTTTCCTGCACATCGTCCCTGTGTTTATTTTAGGACAATCCACAGCCATAATGTATCTAGGGGGGCTGGGCCTTAGCTCGTACGTCACAAAGGGAAGATGTTTCATCGTCTTATTGATGTTACCATGACAACAAGCCCGAGCTCCGTTTGTTAGCAGTCAGTTGGAAATTGAAAGGATGGAATTAAACTAACTCACATTTAATATCCTAATTTTATACGCTGATTGCCTTCTAATTATGAGCCAGGTGTAAATAGTAAATGGATTTTCATTTGTTGTTTATGTTACGTCACATGTTCCAATTTCGTGCTCGAGATTATCACCGTCACCCAAGGGTGCTATTTGGGGACGCGGGGCGTTTAATTAATTGCTCGCCTCCGATGAAATGAAAGACAATCACAGTCAATCAGTGAGAGAAAGCTCCAGAGCGCATGTGCAAACGAGCGAACAAACACGAGCAGTTGATGAACAAGGATACCCGAAGGATTATGGTGAGATGGTAGCATCCAAAACGAGCATGAGAAAGAAGTTATTATTTTCTCAAAACATGTATCAGATAATGGAGATGTTTGTGTTTATAATTAAAAAGGGAAAATGGTGAATTGTGAAAAGAGAATTTTTCTTTTCTTTTTTTTTTGTTTCTAGAAGTCAATATAACGTCGAAGAATTTTATAGAAGTGGATGGATTTGGTTGTTTTTGAGTTTCAACTCGGTTCGTTCGAAACTACATTAAAACCGCAAGTTATGGAAGGGGAAGCACATGTCTGTTCAAACCACAAGCGATCTATATCTGAAAAAGTGAGTTTATGCGCATTTTTCAACCAGTGTTTGCCGGGGGAATTTTTGATTTTGTCGTTTGATCGCCTTTCACCCTGCACCATGTGTGCTGTGATGCAGTGAATGTATAACTTGAAATTTCGCATTTAAAAAAATTCCAAGCTTTCAAAAAGAATGATGGAAGACCGTTTTCTGACCATGTGTGTAACCTCAACCCGTCTCAGTTTCTATAAATCTCACTAGAAACATTTTCCTTCATATACCACAAAATTATCATTTCTTTTCAAGTCTATTTTACACTCATTTTTTAAATAACAGTAAATTTAGAATTCTTCAATTCTTAAAACATCTATCATACCATAATTTTCAAAATTTTAATTTGAAAAAAATTATTTTTATTACCAAAAATCTAAATTAAAATATAATTTTAAAATATTCTCTCAATTTTTTCCCATCATCAATACTAAAATTTTTATAAACAAAAATACTTTTTTTAATAAATCACGTCATGTGAGGGTAATACATCGTCGCATAAACGCTAACGTAATCTCACTAAAAGCCAAAAAAAGATGTATTTTCCTTTTGAAAAATACACAAAGGTAAAGAGAAAGAGAGAAGAAAAAATAAAACGCAACAACCCTCTTTGAGTAATGAAAAAGAATCCAATTTTCAAGGTGACACACCATCATTGTCTTGGCTCCTGTGAAACATATCACCATAGTGATGTGTGCTGGCGTTCGTTCAATGATAATGCACAAGCGTTGCAGGTAATATTAAGATGCAGGCAAACTTGTCGTAAGAGATTGAGCAAAGAACCAAGGGGTGTCTTTTAATATGCGCATACGTAACGAGACATAGTACCGCGTTGCGACGACGACTTTAAACAAATTCCACCTTGTGTATGTTTATATATAAGTGGTAGGTGTCTAATATCTCGACACAAAATTCATCACCCACTAGGGGTAAAGTGACACGTCAAGTCGTTTACGCTCCCTCTATACATTTCCCTTTTCTCACACCCCTCGTTTGTGCACCAATACACACGTAGGTAGAAATTGAAAGAAAATTGCATATAAAATTCAACTTGAAATGTAAATTTTAACCTAGCAAAATGTAATTTAAGCTCAAATAAATCTTTACATATTCTGACCCTCAGATTTTTTTTTCTCTTCAATTTTTTTAAAAATATAATAAAATAAAAAAAGCCACTTTTTCTTCCTAAAACAAGAACGCGCTCTGTTGTCAACCCCAAGGGTTGAGGGTGTCTCCATTAAAGCGGCGTTATTTGTTATCTTTTCCAGTTGAAGAGAGACGCGGGCGTTGGTGTACCTTGTTTAATTATTATTAAATTAGAAATGATAATGAAACCTGCTGCCTAAGTCGAGTTCCTGCTGCGTCTCACACACTCAATACTCCACGGACGACCAAGATGACACGTGTTACCCTTTCGGTCATACCCATCAAAAACCCACACGAGGGAATAAAAACAACCCCTCAGACCACCATTTTTTTAATAAATAAAAAAAATCAAAGATAAATAATTTTATAAAGCCATAAAATATTTATCTATTAAAAGAAAATATTTTGATTAGATTATATAAAATTGTTGTTGCTAAAGGTGTGGGTGGCAAGTGAAGGGGCCTTATCAGATGACGGACGCGTTGTAGAGAGCGTGCGAACGCGGGGTCATCTTTTGTTCAGTATTATGGGCGTGTCATCAAACGCACTATAGCGGAAGATACTTTTCCCTGCTCTCTGTCACTCATCCTCCTGGGAAATAAATTAATTCACCAATAAGGGGGAATTGATTTTCTATTTATTATTAACAAATTTTATGACCCACAAAATTCCAATTACAAAGTGTGAAATTTGCTGACATTAAGACGTGACCAAAAAAAAGAAAAAAAAATAATTGTGTGACCACCTGCAATCACAGCTCGAGGTTCAGTCTACTAATTCCTTTCATTCTAGCCCGAGGGGGTGAGAAAGAAAAAGTCCAGTTCACGGTCAGCGTGGCGAGCAAACGGTTTTATCGTCGTTTAACACCCTTGCCAAGGCGATAAAAACCCAGGTGCGAGTTGTGACGTCCACCTTCTTTTGCCTGCCCCTTCAAATTGAGACCCCCCTTGGGAAGAGGGGACGGTCACTAGCAAGCGCTCTTCGCGTGTAACATACACTGTCTATGACGCGAGTCAGGTGCCGAGTCGTAATCGGCATTTTATTAGAAGTTCGCGTTTTTGATGGAGTTTCGACGTCACTGACTTTCCCGGCCCTAAATGCACGTCCCAATGCCATAAGTGGCGTCTACCACAGATTACAACCCACAACTATAAATTTCCCTTATGCAAAACTGGTCCTGATTTCAATTCAAAGAATATTGTCTTTTCTTTCTTTTTTTTCTCCCTCTCCCTCTCCTCTTTTCTTATCCCATCATAATAGAAGTGGGACTATAATTTCAAGTCACGTGACTTATACTATCACAGGTTTAGCGCTTTATTAGGCTTAAAGTCTAATAGAGAGCAATTTGTAAGATATTAAAGGACATGTTTGGGGTGTAAATGAGTCTTCTATTATGTAAAGAAAATTACTATAAAATAGGCGTACTTTAAGGGTACGTTTGTAAAGCTGTCTTTCAACAATAATAAGTGATATAAATAGGCGATTTATATAATGTATACAACCCTCAATATTAAAAAAAAATTGATTTACAATCTAACAACCTAAGAATTTTTTTGTGCTAACAATTCCTTAGTGGATAAGTTGCAAGAGAGATATTTTCTAGTGTACGAGTTTTAATAACATGAAACTGACCTTCACTTGGCTTTCGGACATTCCGAGGGCGTAGGCCAGCTTTGCCCTCTCGGGGCCTGCGAGATATTTGGTCTGTTCGAAGGTCTTTTCTAGCGCAAAGATCTGCTGTCCAGAGAAGGTGGGTCGAGTGTGTTTCTTTTTGCCGTCTTTATCCAATGTTACATTTGCGGTTGCAACTAGAAAAAGAGAAAAAATAATGAAATTTACGTTAAATTAAAAAATAATAACAGAGATAATGTATTTATAGTGTATGTCAATGTTGTAAATGGTAAACAAATTGTAAATTTAGAAGTAAGTGATGTGTTTATAGACATGATAAGATAATTTTACGTAAATATCAAATAAAACGAGTAAAGAAATTGATATTTTAAACTACATTAAAATTAGAGAATTGATTTAAACCTTAATTTTTGTTTGTAAAAACAAACAAAATTGGGACAGAATAAAAAAACAATTTTTTAAATTTATCTTTCATGTAATGCATTGAATTTGAAATTAAAACTTTATTTTTAAACTTTTGGATCATTGCCAACTCTGATTTTTATATTTTAACATTAAAATGTAAAGAAAAAAATAGTAAACTTACAAGACAGTCGATCCCTCCACGCAGCTGGATTTTGCATCATCGTGGGCCAGTAAATAGGGGGTCGTGCGGTCAGTTCTGCCAGCGAACCTGGATTTTTGAATCCTACGGCAGCAGCAGCCGGGCTAAAGTACATGCTTGTGCTCAAGTTGAAACGCGGAAGGGCTCCCAAAGCCCCGCTGGGCCGGGACAAAATGTCGTTGATTCCGTGCGGGGTACCCGAAACAGTGTTTGTAGCGGTAGTACCGGGCGGGGACGATGCCAGTCCGGCGGGGCCTTTAGAAAGTCCATGCGTTGTGTGTCCACCACTTGCCGCGGCAGCTGCTGCTGCTGCAGAATACGAGTGAAGCATTGCTGACTTCATTTCGGTCATAGTGTGCAGGGCAGCGAGCGGCGGGTTACTCAGTACGAATGCTGATTGACGCGATGCCGCGTCCATGTTGAGCATAGAGAGCATGGAACTGGCACTGGCCGCGCTGGTCGCCGGCGGGTTCAATTCGAGCATAGTGCTGACGAGCCCGCCGCGCACGCGCCCGCCGATCGGCCACGAGGTGGGCCACGCGGCCACGGCTTGAAAAAGAGGGTTAGGTGCCAAGAAGTGCAGGTCCTGTCTGTTATTCACTGTACACGCCCCAGGATCTCTTAGCGTGTTGCTGGCACCCACATTGGATAAATGGATGGATGAGTTTTGAGCAGCGCTTCGTCTCTACACTGTGCAGTGAATAAACTGGAACGCTATTAGCAACAACAGAGGTTTAAAGTGTCCCAAGTCCAACCCCCTAATGGGGACGTAGGGGTGAAGGAAAGAGACGCTAGGTATGGGGAGTAGGGAGCGGTCGGTGATGAATCGGAGAGACGCCCATTCGTCACTTGTCGACTGCTCGATTGATCGCTCTTTGATAGGCTAGAGGGCGCAACCTGTTGCGTGACGCGCGTTTTCATTGGTTCATTCGGAGGTGGATCCTCTCGCGAAAACCCCGCCTCCAGTCCGATGTTTCTAGCGCGGTGCTACTGGCGCGCGCACTATCAACAGTTCGCGAACCCAAGCGTGGAATAAAATAGAGGGCACTCCATCGCTTTATTTTTGGCGCTGCAATCGCTATGCGCGCGCAAATCCAAAATCATATTGTTTTCAAATCAACAGAAGCCAAATTTAATTAACTTTAAATATTAACGTAAACAATAAGTAATTAACTAATTAATTCAAATAATTAAATTAATTTAAAACTTCTAAACCTAATTGTATTTTTTATATTTAAAAAAAATAACTAACTAATGTAAACACTTTTATTTTCGGTTTTTTTACTTCCTAATTCAGAGATCTACATGTAGATATGCCTTAATGATTGGGTAACCCTAACTACTGGGATCACTGAATTATATTAGGAAGCCCCAAAGCCGGGCGCGCATTCATCAACAATGGCGATCAAGTCGGATTATACGAGTGTACCTACTCCGCCAGCAGATTATTAATGTAACAGAGTGGGCGCCAGTAACAGCGAATTATTACCTCCTCTAAAGCCCACTCATTTATCTATGCAAGCTCTCGCATTACAAATGAAGCGCACAATAGACACCAACAAACTCCAACTTACACTTGATGGACACAAATAAATGGGTGCATAAATAACAATCCTTAACACCGCCTGATGATAAATAATTAAATATACATATATTTCACAGTTTAAAATTTATTTACCTAAATGTAAAATAATATTTTTTATTCACAGAAAATTTTTTAATCTAATAAAAAATTGACACATGAATTGATAGTATACGTGGCATTACAAAGGTGCAATTGTTTTGAACAGGTGTAGCATCTGCGTCTATGGCCCTAATATACTTTGGAGATTGGATTGGGTCTGTTTTTTTCGTGTGGCTGCGTCTTTTGTGTTGCAATGAAGTGTCTTGTTGCAGCTGAGACCCTTCAAATCCTATGAAATTCTGTTGTCATTTCGCTTCCTCCAAGCTATGGAACATCTTATCAACCAACGCTAGCGTTGGCTTTGCCTTGGCGAAGACACACACACACACACATACACATACACACACGCGGCATTTTATGGCGCACTGATAAGCTCGGATGAGAACGCACGCTGCAGTTGACGCCAAATTGCTCGTGGATGACCCGTCCGTAACCTAGCAACTGACCGTTCTCAGTAGCCACTCATCTTTGTCGTATTGTGAGCAGCCAACGAGAATGCGCCCTCGGTATAACAAACTCCAAACCGTTTTGTTTGTCGATTGATTAGGCAGACAACTGACTCGAGTCCGGCAACTCGGAGACAAACTTACGGTCGATAAACGCTCGGCCTTAGCAATACAGATGTTATAAAAAAAATACGTATCCCCTTCCGAAAAGATAAATACAGAATCTAATCGTAATAATTCTCGTGGTCAAAATCGCCAACACAAAAAAATAAATAAATAAGTATATAAAATGAAAATGTATTACAAATTGAATTCAGAAAGAAGATTGTCAACATAGATTGAAAAATGATGTAACGTGTGATAGATCAATCACATGTCAGTCATCAATTTTATTTAATGTCTTCCAAAAGTCATCATCATTCGGCTTTCCCCATCCACACAGCTTTGATCTGCGCGTCCCTAGATTGTGTTCAACGTATAGAGACGAGGCGTTTTGATTGTTATTGGCGGGGTTAAGGTTCATTAAGACGCCGTGAACAGTTCTATGTTTGCTACTGTGTGCACAAATGAAAGAACGTGTCGTGCATACGAGAAATGGTGGCGCCACCTCGATGGCAATTGCGACCCTGTGAGGGCACCCCGTGTGCCGACACTCGCGTTTAATTTCGGCCGAGCAAATTGACACGCACCATAATGACGGCTGCGCACTAGCATTCATTATTTTTTTATGTTTCTGCACAATCCATCCCTTGTTTTCACACTTGTATAAGAGGTATATAAAAAAAATATATTATTGGACACAAAAATGATCCATAATAAAATGGAGTTTTTAATTGATCACTTCTATTTTAATATAACCATTAAACACTAATTGAATTACATTTAATTTAATTAAATTTTTAATTACTTCTTTCTTATTAAGATAGATTACTTAATCGTCACGTAATTTAATCTAAAGTTTTAAGTGCGATTAAAAAAAGGTTTAAATTACAAGGTTTTCTGTACGTTTGCCATCTGCGTTTTTATGTTGTGTTGCGCTGAATGAGAGAAGCAACGTCTTCTGGTGGCGGTAAGGAATACAATTGGTGCTTTTGTTGGCGCGCGATTTATGAGAGAAGGGCAATCACCAACCAACCGAGGTTTGAGGGGAGGATGAAAAAGGGAGGAAACTCGACACCTGAATTAAGAGCATACACAAAAGACTCCCGAGTGCTACTTATAAGTTATTATGAAGAGAAAATTTTAAAACCTAAGCTGGGATAAACATGTTTCAAATGAGATTGCATTTAACGGTTTCCAAACATAAATAACTAAATAAATAAATAAACAAACTTGTTTTTCTTTAATTTTAATCATAAAAAGACTAAGTAATTCCTTTTTAATTTTTAGATCCTATTTAATTCTAAGATAGTAATCAAACTTACTCTAATTACATGATCTTGCTTTGTTTATTATTGTAGATAGATGACGCATAAAATATTGACCACACATACTTGTATAATTAAGAACATAATCTCATTGTTTTTTTTCCATTTAATGCTTTGGTATTAATATTTTAATTAAATAACAACTAATGAAAAATATGTCTGTCTTTTTGATTGTGTACAGCTTATATTACGTTTTTTTCATTTACTTAGCACCAGATTTGACCGGTATTTATTTACAAACTCTTAAAATTGCGTCTCTCAACTGTCCACGTTTTCTTTAGTGTTCACCGGGGCGAGCAACTTATTTTGTCAGGGTCGCTATCGAGTAGAGCGCTAATAGAGAGTTAGGAGGATAATCTTGCAGCCATTAGATTCAGTTGAACAGCGCCGCCTGGTATCGGATGTGTACAAAAGAGGCATTCGCTCGGTTACGCGCGCGCTAGCACGGAACACGAACTCAACACAAACGCTAGCTTATGTTCACGACCAAATCGAAGAACTTCATTATTGACTGGACATTGAAAAGAGAGCTAATAGGGGAACGTTTGCTTTTCAGTCAATGGTTCCACACGCGACCACTGTCCGTGACGGAGCCGCAACAGCGCACACACACTACCGGTGCTGAAACCGACTTCTTCTTTTCTGAGTCCCCTCACTATTTCCTTGTATTTAGTGTCTTTCCCTTTATACATGATCATGTGCGTAGAAATGGATTGTTGATTAATAGAGGGCGCTTTATTGCGTAATGGAGTATAAGTAAATGGTGAAAAATGCGTGTGAAAGTGATCCTATGAACGTGCATTTTGCTGTCATCGAATTAAAAAAAAAAAACATGAAATACCGGTTAGAATAAAAAATAAATTACATGACCCCCAGTAATATTATTAACTCAATTTTATAAGTTAGACCATAATAATATTCAGCTAAAAGTCATTCAGTTCAACTGAATAATGAATTCGCAAGTGCGAAGCTCAAAAACAATTTATTGACCTTTGAGGTTCACTCAAGGTCCGACCTCTGTGCATTGTACGATCCTCTGTGAATGAGTCTCCAAAGACCAATTTTGCTCCTTGTGACCTGATTAGACCAGGGTGTGAATTGCGTATCACTTTTATCAACCAGAATGAAAGCAAATGTATAAAAGCGCCGCCTCAAAGAGCTTGATGCAGCTTCGCTGCAATAACATTCTCTTGTTTTTAGAAGTTGTGCAATTTAATGAATCGTCTTCTGTATTAATTTGTAGCTGAGTAATTGCTAGATTAACAAGTTGCATAACGCATTCATCTTTCTGCTTGTATTGTAAATATTACGTTGAGTCATGCGATTCAAATCCAATGACCCGAAACAACACAGCTTTGAGTCACGTGTCTTGTGACCATATGATGAAAACAGTGATCCTTTTTCCAACCAATAAAATAGGGGATGCGGGTTTTGAAGCCACGATTCACAAAACCTCATCTTGTGCTCTTAATCAAAGAGTGGGTGCTGATGCAATTGAAGTCGCGACACGCGCACAAGCCAACAATGGTACTCCATTAATCGGGGCGACAGCGACACGTATTGTGCACGCACCATTGTGGAAAACAGTGTGACGCGAACGGAGAAAAATGACCGCTCGATCAAAATAGAGGGAGGAGAGAAAAGGCGCTCTTTTTAATTAGACAATTAGGCCACAGGCGATCCCGAGTCTGATCTCTGATTGCCCGAGTTGCTTCCGGACACCTCCCTTCCACTCATTAGCGAACCTGCTCCTTTCAGATGAGGGGAGAGACAGCCCTCTAGTGGTCATTCACTGCCAATAGTCTGTCTTTCTCCCTCTTTTACTCTATAGGGTGATAAAGGAATGAACCCATCATTGACATTTGTTACCCCTATTTCCTAAGTTGAGTTTCAAACGCTAAAGAGCTGGCATACTTCTCCTCTAAAGCCAGATCAATTTATTTCAAGATAATCATTAAAGCCATTCAGCTAAATTTTTATCATTTTTTTAAATTTTACTGTTTGTAAACATTTCGATTATAATTAATCAATAACAATCAAAATCAACATCCGGCACCATTATTTATTTTCGTGTCATAATTTGACCAACAGCAAAGAAAAAGTAAATCCTATAGTGTTTGTTTTATGGCCCCTGATGTAACATTGAGGGTACTTTTCTCCAGGTTGATGATTTATTGTCCAGGAAGGACGCAATCATCCGAAAGCTTTTGACTTCATTTCCGCCATTTCTGAGAAAAAAGCGAAACCCGAAGTGATATTAGTAATGATTTTTTTCTATTTTCTTTCTTTTCCGGTTTTTTGGCAATATTCTTAACAGAAACAACCTGTGTGGAAAATAAATTGGTATTTAAAGTTAAAAAAAATAAAGTAAAACATAGGGGAAAAAAATAGAAAATAACATTCGAGGTCGATCTGTTTCAATGATGTACAGTTGCCATGGCAGCCAGCATCCGCTGCGATCATAATCCTGAAGTATTACCATTTAGATGCATCGCTCGCTTGGCGCCAGGGGATTTGAGTGATTCACTTCTCCGGTCGGAATGCCAGGGCCTTGCAAAGAGAGAGAGACAAAGCGAATTCATACTTTTAAATAACTTCATTTCGGATACATCGGCCGTCATGTGGAATAAACACAATTTTGAGGACATCTACTGGATGTTGCTTGGTCGTTTTAAAAAATGTATTTTCTGAACGTGTCCTTTCAGAGAAAACGCTATATTTTACAAAATTTTATATGTGCGTAAATATTCAAATAACTTGAAATAATGTTTATCTTATTTTTTTCGTCTGCAATAAAATGAAATTTATTCAATAGCTTAAATATAATTTGTATTTATTTCATAAAATTATATTAAAAAAAAAACACTTAGTAACAAATTTAATTTTTAAAAAAGTATGTACTGAAATTGACTTTCTTTTATACAGTGCAAATTTCTTTCGGGACTTCATATTTTCTTTTTTACCCCCTTTACCCCATCATAAGAACCGCTTTTTGTACCCACAAGACTCGTTTTCTTCCTTGCTCCCAATCGGTTTGAATTGTTAAAGAAAAATATTTCCCTCTTCATGACAGCATACCAAACGACTGTTGTGCAGATTTATGCCGTCATAATTTTAAGATGTGCTGAATGCCACTGCATGAGAGTAGCACGAATATGAATGGCCAAATTAACGCATTGATTTATGAGTCAATTCGTCAGTGAGAGTAGAGCGCGTGCAACATCGAGCTACACATGCACCCCATCCCCAACCCACACCTCATTCTCAAAACCCAAACCGAAATTTATGCAAGAAACACAAACTCTTATGTCATATTTTTCTTCCCTTTTTTAAAACTTATTATTAATTTATTAATTAATTAATCTTTGAGCTTTTATTTTTTAAATTAAATATGACATATTTTAATAATGTAACAAAAACCAACAACAAATGTAAACAAAACAAAACAAAATAATGTATATTGTTTGTTCTTTTCTCGTGTTTTGTTTTTTTGGGTCAATATGTCACTTCATTTTCCTATTCCATTTCTACGCCAACCATTACTTCCTTGGCATTAATTCTTTGAGTACTTAGGAAATGAAATTCATAGCAATATATACAAGTATTTCTCTTGTCGTTTATTGCCATTTGTATTTTTTTATTTCCTCCACCCCGCTATGAATCCAGACACGAATGCGGAGTTTGCTTATAGAAGAGGGGCAGGCTATCATGTTAGTTGAATTAAACGCCACGTTTGTCCCGCATATCTGCGAGATGCATCTTTACACGCTTCGGTAAACAGCAACCATTTCAATGGTAGAGATGCAGCTCCAGCTCTGAAATATGACTCGTGTGGTTGAAAAGAGAAAGGAGAGGGGAGAAGCGTGCAGCTGATGGCCATTGCTCTTATTATAACATATATCCGTAAATCGACGACCGTGGCTGGACGCGTGACATTCATTTTAACCAAGTTTGCAATTGGTTCACAGAGTGCTCCCCACTTATTTCATTCGACCTCAATGTTGGCCATAGATTGGAAAGGTCGACAAATCATCCCCGCTTTACATTTCATTTTGATTGTTCATCCTAATGCACTGCCAATTTCACTGCAATTTTTTATTTCATTTTACTTTAAAGATAATGAACCTAAACAGAGAAAGAGCATCGTTTAGACAAAGACAACAAAAGCATTAAGCGAATAAAAAATTACAATTTTAAATATTAAATTAAATTGTTGCTTTAATTTTAGCAAATGCACGGAATTGGCCCATTGATAAAACCACAGATACATGTATATTCTAGAAATGGTTTGTTGTGCTGGCCCTCAGCTTGTTTACAATATTAATTTACAAATTATAGGAATAGTATAATATGATAATTTCAATTTTTTTAAATGATTTTCTTAAAATAACAATTTGAAATAAATTAATATTTAAATAATAACATAAAAATAATAAATAAATACATACAGTACATAAATTTATAAATATAAGCAGCTGATTGTATAAACTATTTATTGCATTCTTATTTCTCCTAAGTCATAGTAAATTGTTAAAATGCACAACTGTACATTTTCCACCTTTTGTTTTTACCACGATAAGCATCATTATCCAAATTAACAGTCCCACTAACATTATGCCCACTCCCTCCCATCCACACCCCTACTTCTTTCAAAACGAAGTCACCGCAATACTATAGGCATTGCTATAAATTATTACATTTGACGTATGACCTCCGAAGCACAACCTGAACGTTGGATCAGCTCGGAGAAAGGCTAATGGTGAAATGTTAGTTCCTCCCCTATACCCAACCCCCTATTGAGCCTTTTGGCGAACAGTGACTCGACTATTAACCTTTCAATCAATAGGATTTCATTAATAGCGTTTCAGCTTAATAGAAACGCACAACATTGGCGTCGTGGCCGATGCTCTTCGGCCGTAGTGTTTTAATCTGTTGGGCTAATCAAGCCTCAATACACCGTCCCAGCTGCTGCATCCAGCAACATTGACCAAAGTTCGTAGGAGAAACGACTCTTTGTTAAAACGAGGTTGAGGGCTGTTGGCAGTTGCCAAATGACGGTGTTGGGGGCCATTTCTAGGGGCTGTATAAAGATAACTATTGAAGATGAAGGTACTTTAATACATACCAAAATAGCTGATTGGTCAATGATCAATTTGTTGTCTTCATGATAAAACAGTGTGTTAAAACCGAAACCTAATTTAATTGTAATAAATAATTCCAGTGTGAAATTGAGTTGAAGAAAAAAAATCTTAAGAGCCTTAAAAGTGAAGAGAGCAATTTTTTTTTCTTTTTCATTCTCTTTTCTTCTTCGTGACTTGCACTCTCATCCATCCCCATAACATTTATGGCTTCATCTTAAATGCTTCTCATCCTAAGAGCGATGCAATACCGAGAAGCCCACTCATCACTTTGTCTCATCGTCAAGAAGAAAGTTACGGCATAAATATTCGCTTTGTGGTTTGTATAATCACAAGAAAAATATCGTAAAATAAAAAGCTTTTTATCCGATTCGAAATTATTTTTTAAAAAATATCACCTAAATTTACATAACCCCCATTTCATTTCCAAAACAAAAAATAAAATTCAAGGACAAGACTGAAACCAAGTCTCATTTTTCTCTCATTTAGTCACGTGCCACTCACTCTTTTCCTGTTTGCTCACTTTAATCCTGACCCTCCCCTTGACTTTTAACCTTAGACTCGTATCGGTTGGCCCCAAACGCGTGCACGGTGACGGGAGTTTGCTTGCCTGCAAATTTATCCGATATCGACTATAAGAGGGTGGTCAACTCTCCAGCTGCGCGTGCACTCAGGTTCCTTCAAGAACACCGCACTCCCCTCTACACTCGCCACGTGCATCCAACGTGGCTCCATGTACGTGCGAGGGGTAGTGGTAAAGAGTAAGGGAGGTGGGTATGGGGAGAGAGAAAGGCGGCGACAACAGACGTACACGCGCGGCCGGAAATTGATTAAATTTATCGGCGCGTGCATCGTTGAACGCGGTTGCTCCCCTTCCTGTGCCCCTTATTTGCTCTTTAATTAATAAAGCGCTTAATGGAACTGTGTTAGAGGGAGGGGTACTGAGGTCGGATAGAGGAGGGATGGATAGGAATGGATGATTGAGCGAATGACAACGTGTCGTCTGGTGCGCATGCGGTCACTTTTTTTGATACACCAAGTTAAGTTGAGCATCGTTGATGTCATTTTCCACTTTGTATGCTTTACCCATTTATGTTTTGCCTCAAGTCAATTAATTTAGAACCAACTTTTCAACTGTCTTCTTTTTCTCCATCATCATCTATCATTGCGAAGGTTAACTCCATTAGGCGTAGAAACATTTATTTTCAACCAAGGACAAACAAAATGCTCAGATTGAGGATAATTGAATGGATGAGATGGAAGGATATAGGGCAAGTATATATTGCAATTGAAACAACATCCCATTCGGACTCAACTCAGAGCCATAAATGAAATTATATCAAGATATTATCCATTGTTTTCTATTAGCAAATTTTTGCTACAACCCTTTTAATACACTGGAAAATGTTTTGCTATGAGGGGAAATTCAAAGGGTTGATGGTCTTTAACATGGAATTGATTTTGGCGTTAATGCACAGCATAGGTGACTCCTTTGCCCCCCTTTTCGTGTATAGAATTGAGCCCCTTCGTCAGTTAAAGACGTGATTTTATCCCTCCCTCTTGTATGGCAACATATGTGACTCCCCCATCAAAATAAGCAGGACAGAAGTCATCAAGGCATAGTAATAAGAAGCCCTCTCCTCTCTTCTCCCCACCTCGTAACAGCTGCAAACCACTCACCAAAATCTTCACTGACCTTCGTCCTCCATCACCCCCTCTTTTATTGCTCAAAATTCTTCTCGGAAATAAGCTGAATTCATTCAGACGTTATTTTTTTCATCATCACATTGATGCTTTTAAATCGCTTTTCAATTCTCAAACCAAGACCACTAGAATTTCAGGCATGCTGTGTTTGTGCTGCCTTCTATTAGCTTTACTGTTGATCATCCACAGCAATTTAATTTTATCACAAATAAATTAAGATACGTATATCAGTCTGCATTCAATAAAAATCGTTACAATTTGATGTTAATTTATAAGTGAATAAAAATTTGACTTGAATTATTTATCAAATTAAATTAAATTAAAATAAAGTTCAAGCAATAAAAATTATTTTCTAAATCCGTATTTTTTTCCTCTTTCATAAAGCCGCACCGCAAACTGAATTAACTTTATTGTTTAGGTCTAAATTATTTTTTTACTAACGGTGTACGTCATGTGCATATTAATGTAGTCGTATGCAAATGATCTAAAGACACAGATGTTCCCTCCCCCACTTCGTTTATCCCCTTCTCTTTCTCTTCTTTATCCCTCTGCGAGACAAAAAGTTAATTTGCGTTAGCATTTGCTACAAATGCATGGAATAATTTCGACTCGGATTTTGTTGGCGCGAGAGAAGATTTTGAAAAGTAATTGGACAGCGTTGTTCTTCACAATCGTTGCGACGTAATTTGTAATGTAATTGAGCAATAATTAGTTGGTGTTTCTTAATTAGAAACAAGAATCTCATCCCAATCAAATTTGCAATAAAAAGATACGACTAGGTTTCAATACTTTTTAAAAATTCATTCCACACTTTTCTTAAGTAATGAAAAGAAAATTCATTAATTTTAAATTTGTAAATTGTTTTAATTTTTTTTATTCTTAATCTTTAAAAAACAATAATAATAATAAAAATATTAAGTTTTATGAGACCTTATGATAATTAATGTAAAATAAATACCCATAAAATTCAGTTTATATCCATATGTAATTTAAGTAAAATAAAAATAAATAAAAAGAAAACATCATGTAACAAATTTTAAAAATAATAATTCAATCCTAATACGAGAAACTTTGCATAAACGCGTGTAAACTTGACCCTAATGTTTTTATAGCGCATTATAATGTTTTTTAATGCATAATTTGATGTATTTCAGTGCATATTTTTGTTTTTGATACATTTTTGATGTTTATTTTATGAAATTTTTATGCTTTTATGATGCACAGTTTGATGATTTTAGCTTGTTTGATATTTTAATGCGTTTTTTTTAATACAGTTTGTCATATTTCAAACATATTTAATTAGATTTAAACATCAATTTCCTTTCTACTTATTATAATGTTAAAAATAAAACTATGCTTAATGCTGCATAAAAATTCCAAATAATAACCACATACAAATCATAATCACTTGTAAATCAAAACATTAATTAAACATTAAAAAATGATATAGTTCATTTTTCAATACGCAAGTGATTTCATGTTTTTCCAACACCTGTGTTTCACCTGTGTCTTGTAATAAGTGTGATTGAGTAGGATATTATATCAAGAGAGATTTTTTTCTCGCTCTCAATCGTGAACCGTTAGGTACCATTTTTAATTAAAAAAAACTTGCCGACCACACTTAGGCCCATGTGACTAAATGTGCGCACGCGCCTAGTCTCTAATTAATTATGGAAGTGAAAAGCAGAAAGAATGTGGGAGTTGGGGAGAAGTGGGGGGTGTAATGTAATGGCTGAATATCGAGAATGATCTGAGTATGAGCCTTGGCGGCAAATGTATTAGTGATTCGCGGCTCCAAATATGGACGCGGGGGTATATGTGAGGGTGGCGTCGTTTTTTTAATGGCGTCGCTATGAAGAATAATGCGGGAGAAAATCTGGCTTTATTGAAAAAAACTTAATTATTTTTTAATGCGTATTCACTATTCGGAAGCAAAGCAGCCCCTTCTCTTTCTACTTTTTTACGACGTATAAAAGGAAATTAATTCACTCTATGCACAAATTTAGGCCCTATCTCATCCCTCAGAATCTAATTTTTCAGCTTACAAAAACGATTCGATTTTTATGAAAATTATTGAAGTTTTGGCACACGTTTATTTTTTAATGAAAACTCAGAGAAAGTGATAATTTAATTTAATATTGCTTGATTTTAATCTCAATGAGCTGTATTTAAATTTTTAGAAATTTAAATATTTAAAATTAAAAAAAATATTGGCATTCAATTTTATAAAACTTTTTTTGATTTAAAATCGTTTTAGTTCTGAAATAACTGAAATTATCACTTTATAAGTTATTTTTGATTGTGCTGTCCGTGCAATACATTTAAGAGTCAACAAAACAAATCAATCAATAAATCAACAGCTGTGAAAGCTATAAACCGGTATCTCTGTACCTTTAAAAGTATATTAAAACCAAAGACTATATAATATTTAATTAATAAATAAAAATAAAATTTCACTTTAAAAATTTCCACATTAAATAAATTTATATCGCACAAAAAATAAAAAAAAATTAACGTTACAAATTTTAACCAAACTTAAAAATAAAATGTAAATTCAAGCTAAAAATTTATACACATTCATATTTATTTATATTATAATTATTTAAAATTAAGTGCACAAGCTTATTGGAGTTTTAAAATAACTTTACTTTAAAATTCCAATATATTTCATTCTTAAAACAAGTCTATTTTCAATTTTAGAAACTCTTTCTCAAATCAATCACTTTTTTTCTCCCACAATCCATTTTTCTTTTCCTTTAAAACTCCACTTTCTCCTTTTTGCACATTTCATATCTCACTCTCATACGAAACTTTTCTTCTCATTTCTTCCTTATATTTTCACCACAACTCTTGTTGATTTTTCATTGGTTGCCTTTCTATATACACACCCAAAATTGCATCATCTGCTGCAAATTTTTACATTCACTCAGCACCATTTTTTCCCTCCCTTTTTTCACTTCCTCCAACCATTTCATCCGATGACTGGCATTGCAGCCTTCCTCCACTCAAATCCCCCGCCCCAATTTCAAATCTGGGGCCACATGATTTGCTCCATTACAGTAAACAACATCTTAACGTCATCTTCAGCATCATTATTGATCAACTGCTACTCTTAATCTTTTCACACCTGACACGTAATTAATAAAAACTTAGTTACATCATTCAACGACACCATCTGAAAGGTTTCCATCGAATTAAAACTCTTCGGTATAGTGAAGGCGGTAGTGCATTTTCCGTGCCCCCTCCCCATACTCTCACTCGTTCGGGATATTTAGTTGTGTTATCTGGCACGCGAGGGCGCCGCCACACCACCTTTTCTATCTCCGGCAGCCAATTATCTTGTCTAAAATCCCTAAATCCTCCATACAAATTGTTTTCATATAACGACGAGGAAGCTTCTCCAACCTCCCTCTCGCCTTTTCCAGTTTAATGCGATTATATGGCACCCTCACCAGGGGGCTTTATTGGCTTCCATTTCAGCTCTCTACTCACTATACCACGGTATACTCTTTGCCGACCCTTACACGAGACACGGAGAGGGGAAGAATCTATAGTGGCTCAAGTCTCGTTTCGAACAAATCTCGTTAGAGAAGGAAACGCTCAGGTGTTGAGGGCAAATCAAAGAGGGATGTGAAACGAGGATAGGGTTATTAATTGAAATGCACCTTGGCTTCTATTATATTTCAAGTTAAAAGATAATTAAATAAAAAATACACCCCTTAAAATTTTTACTAGAAAATTCTTTTTTTTAATTTTTAATTCAGCGCCAATAAATAAATATTTAAAATATTTATGAAATAGCAGTCCAGCTCAAGAAAATGTCTCATTAGAATTGGTGGTAGAAAAAATGACGTAATGGATTTGTTGAGTGGTGATTGGCGGATTGCTGAAACAATTTTGACAAATTTTTCATGTGTTGAGTGAAAGATGGAATGATGAATTGTAAATGGAAAAGAGAAAGAGAGAGAGAAAGGAGGTGATGAATACAATTTTTATTCCTGAAAGAAGAAAAGAGGATTGAAGCTAAAGGGCTCGTGACTTGGGAGAGAGAAAGGGGAGTTGAAAAGAGGAATGTTATAAATTTCAAAAATAAGCGAAACAAGAGACATGGCAGCTCAGGATTTCATTGTTTACATACCATTACCCGAAGCAATGAGCAATGGCGAGAGCAAAAAACAAACTCTTGCTCCATCTTAATCTCCCCATAGGCATGGATGTGAACAAATAAAAATTATCCGAAAAGCGTGCACGTGATGGCTCAGCACATTCCCTCCCCACCACCTCAGTTCTTAACATGTTTTCTATCCATTAGATAATAGTAATAATAATGCTGCTTACGATAATCGAAGTGGAATTTTGAGTTAGTGTATTGTTGCTGGTGCATTTAATTAGTCATTTGGTGTATTTCAAATCGAGCATTTGAAGGATATTAAATTCTCCACAAAGTGTAGCGACGTCTGTTGTCGATGTGGTGCAGCGGCGGTTAATTGGCATTCCAAGTGCATGCATTTCGTATTAAGGCAAACAACAATAATTGCATCCGTAACAAGGCCTGGATGACGAGAGAATATTAAATGACGGTGCACGTGTTCATTAATTGAATATTGGTTGTGATAAGTGTAAATACGGGAAGAATGCAACGAACCGTGGGCGTCACATGGCGCATTGTTGTTGTCGGTCGAACGCGACACGAGGTAGCGTTTGCTCTTCACGACCGCTGTCGGCGATAATGATCGCAATTGTTATATAAATAGAGCAATAACAAGTGCAAAATTAATTAGGCGGAAGCAACGCGTGCCGCCCGAGAGACGCCACTTGGACGCTTTCAAGACGCGCTTAACAATTACGTAACACGAATTGTGGTTAATTAGAATGTCGCGACGCGCGGGTCACACACACACGTACAACTCAAGTCCCCGCCCACACATAACTTTGCACGAAGCGTTGAATTCTTGTTCTCAACTACTAAGACGGCTGATGCGAGTCTAACACCGGTTCTTGTCGATTACGATGTCACTGAATGTCTTCGGCTGAGAAGTGGGTGGAAGAAGAGAGGAGGAGAGAAGCAGTTGCGTTCCTCTTAATTAGGATTATGTTTCAATCCGGCGTTCGACTCATTTGCCGCGAAGCCTAATTATTGCGAGATGTTACACGCAGTTATCAGCGCGCGCGGATCACGTGCTTCCACCACAACTCGTGAAGCAACACCACAGCACACAAAAAAACACAACAATTTTTTCTATTTCCCCTTACATTTAATGCAATAAAATTTTTTTAAAGTTTTTAAAATAATAATGAAAATTTGTTAGTAACATACATTTTTTAATGAGGATATAACACCCTTGATTAATTAATGATAGGCTTTTATTTTTGTAAAAAATTAATGATTCAGGTTCATTAAAATATTGGGAAATTGCAATTATAAAGTGCACACACCTTCGTATACACACACATAAAAAAATAATGTGGGAGATTGACATGTAGACGGGTGGCTAGCAGTATAGTACCATGGACGCTAATTAATGAAGTGGACACATCAAGCTTGTCATCAAAGACTCAGGCACGTGTTCAAGGTATTGGCATTTAGGCCCTACCACAGCTTGCCAAGATTGACGTTGAGTGCAAGCTGAGGGTAACAAACGGAGGTCAAAACAAATTACACCAGTAGTTGCAGTTATTTAGATAAATTATATTGTATTTGTATTTAATAATAAAAATTTTTGCTTTTGTTTTATTAATTTTTGTAAAAAACAAGGAATTTATTTCTCCTTAGAGTAAAATTGTAGTTGAGTGAAGCAGTTTCTAGAGCTTACACTTTTGAATTAAGATTGTGAGTAATATAAAACCAATAAGAGGGTTAGAGCTGCTAATCTGCTCAGTAAATAAAAACTTAATGACGTCATGCAATCTCATAAACAGACACAAAATGCATTAATATCAACAATAAACATCATTAAGTGCGGCTGGGAACGCGCACTGCTAATTATGAGTTCGTTGGGAATGACGGCCGCCTTCTAGTTAGATATTAACTGGAAATAGCATCTCCCTTAAGGCGATCGATCAAAGGAAGGCGCCAAAAGACCCTTGAAAACACCTCGACGCATTAAAAAAAAAGTCGTATGATGAAATTGACACGTGATACCAAGTAATATTTATTTAAATTAATAAAGATAAACAGAGGATGTTTATTCATTATTATCATTATTATTTCAGTATGAAATTACTTGTTTCACTCTATTCAAACATCATTATTGATTATATAATGCCCACTGAATAATGTTGAATAATTCAAGCGAGTTTTTACTTACATTTAAATTTAATTATGATTTAAACATTTGTTTTTTTAGGGAAATATTTAATCCATTCTTTGAATTCCGATGTTGTATTGCGACTTGAAATAAATTTCTCACATTGTACAAATTCCAGTAATTCCTCAAATACCACAAAATAATACTAGAGTTTTAATAAAATATCATTACAGTCTCTAATACGAATGTTGAGTTCAAATAAATCTGAATAAATGACAACCATATTAAACACATGTTAAAGAACAAGTAAAAATATAGGTCACTCTTTTGAATTTTATAAAAATTATAATTTTTGAAATTTATTTTTGATTTTATTTGATGACAACTTGAACTGCAGCAGTTACTTTAGTATTTTTCAATTAGAATTACTCATTGTTTACTTGAATTTTCTATCGCAAACTTTGAATCAACACCAATCCCTCAGAAAAAAAAATTAATAAATTTACTTAAAAAATATAAGTCATTTGATTTAAGGTTAACTACACTCTCAATAAAATCCCAACAACTAAGAAAAATTTCTGGAAAAAATGTCTGTTTTTGTTTACTCTTTTGCGCTTCTAGTCTTATCGGAAATAGAAAAGCGTTTTCTTGTCCTTTCAAATGATAACATCAAAAGTATTTTGTATCGGCCAAGAACAAGATAGAGTATAACACCACTTCGTCAGACCAAATGTTCGGATTTTATCATCCTAAAAAAAGATAAGACATGCAAAAGGACACCTTGAGTAATCGCGTCAATTTTTTCCACCTTACACCTAGAAAATAAAAAAAAGTGACAAGATAAACACGAGATCTATAGCGTAATTACAAACAACATTTCACTTGATGGATTTTTATGAAGATTGTTCATCATTGAGGTCAATATCGATACACAATCGATCGGTGACAGAAGAGTTAAGGGACGCAGCCGGCACAAAAGATCCACTAACGAGGAGGCAAACCAAGCAAATGGGTACATAAAAAAAATCTATGTGCACAATTTGGTAGGCTAATTGAGCAAACAAAGATAAGTAAATTTTAAAATTTATATTCGATAAAATTTAAATTTTATTATTTTTTTGTCTTAAATATCAAAAAATTCTATCTTTATTCTAAGCCGCAGATACAATTTAATTATTTCAAGTTTTTATACCAACTCCTTATTCTTCCAACACCATGTGGTGGTGTTTTTATTTTAAAACTAAAAAAATAAAACTAAAAAAAAATAATAAAATTCTCTTTAATTAATAAGACTTAAATCAAAAGATAAAAAATTCGCTCGCAAAGAAAATTCCTCTTCATTTGACGTTGAGCCAAGTCATAATGAAAGCAGAATAAGCACTTTTTTCTCTCTCCCGGAAGTAATTTTTCGCTATGAGACCGGCTCGTAAGAAATCCCCACCTGGGAACCATCAGTGGAAAATGGGTTGCGAACCCAGGTGGCGCTGCTGCACAAGATTTTTCTGCGCACAAAACGCAAGGACAGCGTTTTTATTCCTAATTTATGCATAATGAATTAATATTGTTGGCCAGAGATTTCAATAGACGAATTAAAATTTTTATCTGAATAATAATACCCGTCATTTCTCTAGTGACAAAAAAACCCGTGTATGAAAACTTTAAAGCCGACATAAAAACTGATTTGAATCACCATCTAAATTCAAATTCCACTCGTTTTACATATTAAAAATCACATTCATTGCTAAAAATATCTACTTGTCATCAGTTTCGCATTCAACAACTCGACAAACTTGCTTCTCTAACCTGTTTATTAAGTCTTTGGGTCCCTAAAATGTGAAACGACTCATCACTCCAAATCATTCGAAACCTAATTTCAACTTGACAACGAGTGATTAACCCGTCATTTTTCAGATCAAACTTAAAGCACTGAATTACAGTACAAAGTTGTTAAGAGCAAATAGAAAGTGAAATCCATTTGTTATTATCTTTAACTTGAACAAGGTCACAACAACAACTCATTGTAGCAAAAAGAATGCCGTTACTGTTAGTGGAGGGTGTGTCTCATCTCGCGACCGTCATCAATCTTGAATAATGGCTGTCAAGAGATGGCAGTGCAAATTAATCGTGTGAATTTGTAGTGATTAGAGCCTCTGGAACTTCCCCTGGGAGTCGACGTTCTTGCAATATCATTCGAGAGAAAACTGTGAGCTGAAAAACTAAGCAGAAAATGTTGGAGGGGTAAGAGAAATATATCGGTTGTGTTGCAATCAGAGTGCTCATACTACTTACCAAGCCCTGAGACGAACAATCGTCTGATTGTTTCAAGTTAGCTTCAAAGAATAACAATTTTAGCGATTAGTAAAGAAATGTCAACATTTATGGTTGAAAAACTCACCCTGTGTTCAGGCTTTCTTACACAACATTGTGTACTTAAACTTACATACTTTTATTAATTTTTTAAAAAATATATTGTAATAATGATTTTTAACGTGTTTTATAAGTTACAAGCTTGAGTGTATTACAAACTCTTAGAAAAAAAATAAAGAACTCTAGATAATTGCATCTAGAGTGAAGAAAGCAACCGTTTTGGAGCAAACTTTTAAAAAGGAGAGCAATTACTTTTTCCGTTCCACTTGTCTTAATGTTCCTTGCAAGACTTACTTCGTTGACGCCCGAATTGAACTTTTATGTGCACTTTCAAAATAATTCCAGTCTTTCAATAGGTGCAGCAGTTTTCTAGTAAAAATACAGTTACACGAAAAATTTTAACATTCACACTCAATGCATGATTGTCAAGTGATTGAAATTACTTCGGCTACCAAATCAAACTCGAGACTTAATAACATTTTGTTTAATTTATAAAAATAAACAATACGAGATAGTGCACGGTCATAAAGCAAAGAAGTAACTGTTTAGATTTAAGGCTCTTCTGGGCCACTGATAAAAATTAATTGATTTATTGGTTTCAATATTAATAGTGTAGTAGAAACTCGCTAATCCGGACTAATTGAAACCTGATTGTGTTTGTATTAAGTTTGCCTTAATTCACAGTAGTTAAGATAATGAAAATAACGCTGTTTATACCATCTCAGTGTTGTTTCTTGTGAACAATCTAATCTCATTGTTTGAGATGTTTTTTCCAGTTTTCTGTACTGGACAGCAAAATACCCACACAACGCTAACCTCATTTAACCTAATTACTTGCTGACACCATTATTAACATAATCAATAATTGCTTTATTGATAATTAATTATTATAATGAGGTATCACTCTAGTAAATACAGTAATGTTATAATCTCACATGTATATTGTTATATCATTCAGAATCTGAATTATATTAATCACTATAAGCACCATAATTTTTAAAAACTATTCGTATTAATATTACATTTCTAAAATCGTGCATGAATAAAATTATTTAAGATTATTTAACTTGTCAGAAAAATGACAGTAATGAGTTGACTAACTATGTTTTCAGTTTCAAGTATTGTAATCTAAGATAAAAGACATACCCACACTTATAAAAGCTGGTTCCAATAAAAAGTTCATCTTAATTAATGATTCAACCCAAATTTTATCTTCAATTACTCGCTAAAACTTGCTAAAGTAAAGTTGAAATGTGTTTTATAGTAGTGTTTATATCTATTTAACAAATTCGCCCGCTCCATTTGACAGATTAAAAGTTTCCATCTAACTAATTGATAGCTTAAATATTGAGAGGCATTAAATTTCACTTGTTTTGCTGACAGTAGTGCTTTTAAGCAAATGCGTTGATGATTCTCAGAGCTATCATTGGATAATTGAGCTTGTCTGTCTCGCTTTTCCGCGATTGTCTGCTCATGATGACAGCGTGTTTACATTCTCAATTCGGGATGAAAAGGGGAGGACTACACTAGTGGCGCTTCAATTAACGAGATTATCACAAGATTAGAAGCAATGACCGTCTATCTAAACGCGACCCCTGGCGAGACGCCGTCTCACTAATGAAATTAACCCTGGCTCGTTAAGAGCGAGAGCGCTGATTTTGGAAGACTAGCTTCTCTCCGTTTCCAGTGAATTTAATTATATTCGCTCTCTTTGTCACCAGCAACGAGAACCTAATGGAGGTTTGATAGACAAATCCAATAAGGCCGCTCACACACCCTCTCTTGTCCCATGCACAACAGACGGCCTGTAACAACACTGACATCCAAGCTTTATACAGCTAGGGGTCTCCATTTCCCCGGATCCAATCATATTTAAACTAATAATATTAAGTTCCCCTGATTGTCCATAAATCAAAGTAAATACATTTTCACTGTGTACCACTTTTCTGCATATATACCAATACAATTATTAAGTTCATTTCTCTTGTACAGACATGTTTGATGTGTATAAAACAAAAAAATCTCTTAGATCATTCAATCTTGATCATTTGATTCAGAATTGTCATGTTTTTTTGTCTTTTCTAGATTACCTTATTCAATAATTGCTACACTAATTTCTTAAAAGTTTTATCAAGGAAATTTGTACAGTAATCTTCCCACGGATCCAATGAATGAAACAGACCCTGAGTCTAAACAAGAGTTGAGATGCTGTGATTATAAGCCCAACGGCACCTTCTGTTGTTAAGACCCCATTACTCTTGTTTTCAATAATCAAAACAGTTGTTTTTATTACTATATTATGGCTTTTTCCACAT
>JAQFZN010000224.1:0-39675 GCA_034687075.1 Geophilus carpophagus
AAAATTGTAGATTACAAAATAGTTACGGAAATTTTATCAAATAATCTACAAATTATTATTCCCTTGATAATTGGCATCATTTTTTTATTAGCAACAATTCTATGGATTTTGTGAGTAGTTTGTTATTTTTTCATATGAATTTTGTAATAATTTTATTCATTTATTTTTTATTTTAAGATACCTGACTTTTGTAAATAGATGAACTATGACTCATTCCTGCATCTAACGTGTTTTAGAAAAGTGCTGTGTTGTCAGTATCGTGTAAGCCTAAGTTACTCAATAACATAATTGGGATGAACAACTAGGAAAGGTTCTTCCTCTTCCTCCTGCACTGCTGGTCCTTTAGCCAATCCAGTACGAGTCAGTGGAATGATGATGTGATCCTGTATAAAGTCCAATTCATTAAATACCAATTATCTTGTAAACATAATAATAAATTAATTTACATAATGAATTAGCCTATCTATGACTTTTTCCACTATTGTTTTTCTCAATAACAAATCATCTTCTGATTCAAGCTCTGATTCAACTACTTCAGTTAAATACCACGTAACAAGTTCATCTTTACGAAGTCCATCAATTGAGGCGTCACCTAAACATTCATATTAATTAAATTAAATATTAAAAATTACCAAATGTTATCAAATATTACGTACTTTCCATTTTTGCTTCTACTTTTCTCAAATGTAAAACCAAAATATTGGAAATTGTTTTATAATCTTGGAACGTAATTACACTTCCTCCACTGTCCATGTTTGTTTTAGTAGTTTGCTCAGTTGGTTGATCATCCTTTTCTGCTTCTAAAATATAAAAATCTGTAATAATTTTGCTTTTAAATGAAAAAATATTTTACTACCATCTATATCCGGCACTTTATCATCATCAAAATGAATATCTGGTTGTTCAACTCGGATTATTGACTTATTCAATAATCTAAAAGCTTCTTTGACATGTTTAGTTTGCACTTCTTCTTGACAATGCAATCTAGCCATTGCTTCAGATAATCGTATCATACTTTCCAACTGACGTACAGTAATTCGCCAACATGATTTTGTTACCCCACAACCATCACGTTGACGTAGCTGTTTATACTGTTCTACAATAAAATCACCAGCATCCTTAATAATCTAAATTTGTAAAAATAAATTAAATAAATTAAAATGAAAGGGTATTGGTAATTTCATTAAATCTAAATTCAATGAAAACATTACTTGAACAAAAATAACGCTTGGTAAACAAAAAAGTACAAAAAACAGACTTTCTAAAAGTCAGTTTGAGTACATTAAGTACTAAGAATGTTAGAAGAATAAATTTTTCATTTCTAAGAAACTAACTTTTGGTCTAAACTGTCTTGCAAACAAAATGTATTTTTGAATTTCTTCTAAAGTGTAAGTTGTGACGACACTCTCTTCAGCGTTGCTATGTAAATCCACTATTCGCTTGGCAATAGCATAATCAGTTACCTAATAAAATAATCTTGCATTACTTTATTATTTGATTTGATTATTTTATATCCAAAAAATACCTCACTACATTCATCCACTAAAATAAAAAATAAATCAAATCGAGACATAATTGGTGCACTTAACGATATGTTATGTTTTAATGATTTAGACCGATCATACCGCCCTCCAATAGGATTAGCTGCTGCTAATATGGATGTACGGGCATTGAGTGTTGCTTTTACACCAGCTTTGGTGATTGAAATTGTTTGCTGTTCCATTGCTTCATGAATTGCTACTTGATCTCTAGGTTCCATTTTGTCAAATTCATCAATACAACATATACCCTAAAGTAAAAATAGTTTTAAAATAATCGTAAAACAAAACACATTGCAAATTACATTGTCAGCCAACATTAAAGCACCAGCTTCAATCACAAATTCATGAGACTCCTCATCCTTAACAACAGCTGCAGTCAAACCTGCAGCACTGCTTGCTTTGCCGCTTGTATAAACTGCTCGAGGACTAAAATCAGCCACTTGTCTAAATTAAATAATATTTCAACAAATTAGGAAATTAGCTTAAAGTCGTTTTTCAAACTCACTTCAAAAATTGACTTTTTGCAGTGCTGGGATCTCCAACAACGCAAATGTTAATGTCTCCACGAAGTGCAGTTTTTTCCATAGTGGTTTTGGCCACTCCTCCGAACAACATGAGTAAAATTCCTCTTTTAATTTCTTCATTTCCTAAAAAATAAGCAAATAAAATATTTAAAATTAATTTTAAAATGCGACTCAATCATCACTTACCATGAATTGTTGGAAACAAACTAGTAATAAGATTTTGATATAGATTTTTATCTTTGCTCATCTGTAACACCTTTTCCCATTCTTCATCTGTCATTTGTTTTTTAATTAACTCTGCAGTTAAATCGTCGGAACGAAAGTTGCTTCCACCAAACTAAATGAAACCAAAATTGTTAAATTACATAAATTTTAAACTCCTCTACACACATATATCTTGCCAAAAATATATTACTTACTCTAGGATTAGTAGGTACTACAGCACAGGCTAAAAATGCCATTCGATAATTTAAGTCGCGAACACCTAAGGCTTTTAATCCACGAACTCCTTCAGTCTCAAATCCTTCTCCAGCTTTAATCCGAGCTCCACTTTCAGCTCTAGCACCTATCACATTGTTCGAAATAATTTATTAGTATAAAAATTTTATTTAAGTACTTTAAACAAATAAATTACCAGGTAAAGATAATGTTCCCACGTCAGGAACTACAATTAAAGTTCCAATAAAATCACAACGGTCCCCTGGCTGGGCTGTTTCTACACACTCAGCACGAAGAATAATTTCAACACTGTTATATACAAAAGTTAAGTTTAATCTAAACTTGATAAAATATAAAATTTATTAAATAATTGTTACCTTCTAGGAATACACCCTCTTGGCAATTCTGACTGATTCTCTTGAATTCGTGCCTTTTGGAAATCTACAAATCGCGATTTACTCACATCAAGCATAAATTTGTTCCTGTTTAGACACACTGGATTTCTACAAACTGTGGGCTATAAATTAAATTAGAAAAGTATGTTAAAAGTGAAAATCTCATACCAAGTCTAATAAAGTGTTTCATGTGATATATTTTTCTTGAATTATTACTTGTGTGTATTTAAATTGCTGTTCCACGTCTGGAATTACAGTTTGACAATCAAGACAGCGAAAAGTTCCGGAAACTAGTTCAGGATGAACAGGATGAGTCCTAACAACCTGACCACTGATTCTTAATAAAGTGCCAACTTTAGATGTTGTTAAGTCTCGAACACTGAATATAAATAAAACAAATTTTGTATCAAATTTATGGTAAAAAAATAAACTTCAGATAATTTATTACTTCCGACGTGTTACTACATTCACAAAGCTCACATAAAATTCCTTTTCAACGGTAACATTTGCATGATCCCTTGCAAAGCTTCTAACTGCACGACATAAGTGAGGATAAAGTCTGAAATAGTAAACTTGAAAAATTAACAACAAATATAATTTTAAAAAATAAAATGTGGATCCACCTGTAGTAATCTTCTTCAATTGATGTTGCCAAAGTTTGACTGAATTTCGATAAATCTTCAAAGCAAATTTTAAGAGTATTTCTCTCAGGTTTGTTTAACTCTTTCGCATTTTCTAAATATCTTAATTCTCCGGCTGCAGTTCTCCTACAACATTAACACAAAGAAGTTGATATATTTTGTAGCAGATAAACTCTAAAACTTACTCTTCAAAAAAACCTTGTAAAAGTTTTTGCGTTTGTTCACCGAGATCATCTTTCACATGATTTTGGTTTATTTGAAGATCTCCAACATCCATTCTAATTAACTATTGATTTCACAGCTTATAGTGAGTTGTAAACACTGCCACATCCAATTATAATAACAACAAAAGCATTTCCCTCCAAAATGACGTCATAATCTTGCTTTTACTAAGAGCGAGTTTAAGAGAGAGGTTCTAAAAACCTGGTTTAGGCAATTACGAAACAATCTTTGCGATAAATGCTGGACTTTTTCTATAGCAAAATACAAACTGTCATATAAATTTATTAGAAACTAGTTCAACTAAATTTAATAAGATTCTAAATCAAAAAGTAATACCTACTAAATTCTAGACTAAAAGATGGATTTTTTTTGGCAAGATGTGTATAGAAATTTAAGTTTCACGCTAATAATTTATCCATTATAATATAAAAAATTAAATTTTAATATAAATAAACCATATGCTTAAAAATTATAATTATTAATAAATTTTATTTTGTAGATGCAATAGTATTTCATCACAGTTTTACTTAGCACACGGAGTATAACAGGCTTCTTTGGACCCCTCGGCATTCCCAAATTCTTGGATAAGCATTTTTGGAAAAAACAGGGTCTTAGACGCCGGTAAGCACGGTTTTTATTAGAGATACTTAAGTTTTGCTTAATTAATATCAATAACTTCTGTACTGTGTAATTAATTGAGCATGGATAATTCTTTGATGAAAATCAACTTCCTGCTTTTTTGTAAGTCCTCTAGTCCCGGATTCTAGCTTTGCCTCCCGCATAGGTACGCGTCCCGGAAAATGTCCCAGAATTAACAATCCATACTAAATTTATACATTGTTTATTTAATACAAATTTAATACAAAATTAATTTTGATAATAAAGTTTATTATCAAAATTAATTTCTTTTGATATCAAAATAAATTTATTATTAAAATAAATCAATTTCTTTTTATTGTATTTGTTTATTTTTCATTATTAATGAAAAAAAAACAAATACGATAAATTATTTTTATAAATTTTACAATTTTACAAAATAATTAAAAAAACTACACGTAAAGTGTAGTTTTTTAATTTTGCACCACAGAAAAAATTGTCACCCTTTACTTTGGAGAAATAATTCTCTTTCTTTTGACTGAAAAGCATGTTAAAATAACCTTCAAAAGACAAAATTTATTGTTCGCCTACTAAACAAATATGTCGTAAAGAAGGTTTATGAGGCAAAATTGTAGCTAGTGTTTATAATTATTAATGATATGGAAAGATAATCTATTTATAAATCTCAAATTTTAATTTAAAATATTATTTCTACATATTTCAACAAGATACAAGATACAGCATTTACTGATAAAATAAACTGTAAAATAATAAGCAAAATCAATAAAAAAAAATTAACTAATGTAGTTGTTATTGGTAAACGTTAAAGGGTGGCAAATGAATCCACTTTCTACGTATCCTTCTTTGCATTTACATCTCGCTGTGGACCGCTCACATGTTAAGTCCTGTTGGTTACAAGTATTCAAACCGGAGCAACGGCCATATGCTTCTCCATCTTAAGAAAATAATATTAAAACTTATAAATATTGAAGAAATAATATTAACTATTAATATTAATTTAATTGTTAGAAACCTGGTCTACAACTTTGAATGTAACGACTATATCCGTTCTTGCAGACACATCTATTGGAACCGGTATCACATTCAGCATCACTTGTTTCACATTTCAGAAACGAATTGCATTGCTCTCTTAAATAACTATCTAAAGATTAAGAGTTCAACTCTTTTCGTAATTGATTACAATTACATTTTATAAATACTGTGAATTTATAAACTTACTTTCTGGTATACACATCCCATTAAGAAAGATAAAAGAATGGGCGCACTGACATCGTTGTTGGTAGCAGTGAGAATGTGAATATGAGCACTGACTGTCACTGTTGCAGACATCATTTATCCTTCCTACGTGTTCTAAAACAAAGAGTAAATTATAAGAATAAGGAAAATGAACAATTAAAAAAAGTATAATTACAGTTAATATGTACGAAATATTTAATATTATGTACCTGGAACGCAATTCTGGCCGACTTTACTGTACCCGGTCATACAATCACACACACCTAATGCTTTATTGCAATATGTGAACGGACTAGTACAACTTATATCACTAGTGCAGTGATCTGTGCCTCGAGAAGTTACACCTTTAAATTAAAATAAAATTATATTGTAATTTTATAACAATTTTAAATTTTTTACTATTGTGATTTCTAAGTATTACATAACCAACCTGATATTTTTGGAACAAATATTGGACCTTGTTCAGGTCGTGAAACCATGTGCGATTGGTATGGGTCGAATGGTTGTGAATAACCGTCCTGTGGATGTGTATGATAAGGTTTTGGTTGGTAATAAGGTCTGTGCACCTGTCTTGGTGGTGATTGATGTATATATGGATGTGGAAATGATGGTCGTTGAGTAGGGTTGTAAATAGCTGGATGACTATCAACTGTACATTTAAGAAGCATGATTTAAAATAAAAGTTAGAAATAAAACAATTATTGGAAAAAAATAAAATTAAACAATAGCACATTAGAACTCAATGTAGTTTCATTCAGGCAGTGGCGCAACTAAAAATTATTATTTAAATAAAAATACTATCCAGGTTCCTTAAATAGACTTTTAGTGTGTTGGAAAGACATCTGGGACTAAAATTAATTATGACTTTTTTTCCATGTTTTTACTCCATCTCTTACTTGAGATATCTTTCATCTCCTACTTGAGATATGTTTAAGGCCTTTTCGGACTCTTCCATGAGTCCGAAAAGGCCTTAAACATATCTCAAGTAGGAGATGAAAGATATCTCAAGTAAGAGATGGAGAAAAAACATGGAAAAAAAAGCCATAATTAATTTTATTAACATATATTTAACCCATGTATAAAAAATAAAAAAACATCTGGGACTATTTACAGAAGACCATTTTTCTCTTTTTCTCATTGCGCTTTTAGAGGTATTCAGCAATTTATTCCACATAACCCATGTCTAGAACAGGCTGCAAATCCCTCTTCCTCTCAGAGCTGTTAGCCTTTGTGCCTAGCACACATATACCCATTAATAGTTATGCCACTGCTTTTAGACCTTACTCGTTTGAAATACACAGTAGTCCCCTTGTAAGTAATAATGTTGTGCGCAAATGCACCGGTAAGTGGATGGATTGCATATCAAACCGTCATGGTAGCAATCGGAGTTAGTTCGGCAAGAACGGCCATGATGTACCATTAGCTTTACAGAGTTACTGCCAGTAATTCGTGTTGGTGGTTGACGTGGGTTGTGTGGGGTTGGATATACGCCTGAAAATAAAATTAAAAAAAAATAAATAAAATCTCAATACACAACACTACAATTTTAATTAGACATTACTTGACTGAGAAACACAATAGTTTCCTTCTAAATAATAGTGTCGTGCGCAAATGCACCGGTTAGTGGATAGATTGCATATCAAACCCTCATGGTAGCAATTGGAGTTAGTTCGGCAAGGATTGCCATGATTTATCATTCGCTTTACAGAGTTACTGCCAGTAATTCGTGTTGGTGGTTGACGTGGGTTGTGTGGGGTTGGATATACGCCTGAAAATAAAATTAAAAAAAAATAATAAAATTTCAATACACAACACTACAATTTTAATGAGACATTACTTGACTGAGAAACACAATAGTTTCCATCTAAATAATAGTGTTGTGCGCAAATGCACTGGTAAGTGGATGGATTGCATATCAAACCCTCATGGTAGCAATCGGAATTAGTTCGGCAAGAATTGCCATGACTTATCATTCGCTTTACGTAGTTACCCCCAGTAACTTGTATCGGTGGTTGATATGGGTTGTGGGGCACTGGCGATACACCAGCTGCAATTCAAAGTAATAAAAATAAAAATAACTATAACCAGTGCCGTTTATAGGTCTACACAAACAAGACAATCGTCTAGATTCCGCATACAAACTTGACGCTACGTTAAAATTGATATTCATTCCATTTCAACATGCTAAATTAAAAAATTGTTCAGAAATTAATGCCTATTCATATTAATATAAAATCGTTTTAGAGTATTAAACGAGGAGTCTTTGTTCATCAGGGGCTGCACTTATAAACTTTAGAAGAATATTTGCGTGAAATATGTTTAAATATGATTTTAACATAAATATTTGCTAAGATTGGTTTTTAAATGCGCAGAGCCTACATTTTTGTAAAACAGCACCTACGACAATATTATAATTTCAATTAGACATTACTTGACCGAGGTACACAATAATTTCCAACCAACTGATAATGATGTGCACAAGTGCACCGGTAAGTGGTTTGACTGCAGATTAAGCCCTCATGGTAACAATCTGAATCTCTTCGGCAGTGATTACCATGATTCACCATTCGCGTAGATGAGCTACCGCTGGTAATGAGTTTTGGTGGTTGATAGGGTTGGTAAGAAGTGGGAGATTCGCCACCTGTAATTTGGAGAAAAAATTGTATTAAAATAACAAGATAGCGATTTTAATTATTACTCTTCTGCGATACGCAATAATTCCCATCCTCGTAATAAGGGTATGCACAAATGCAACGGTGATCATATTGATTACAAACTAAACCCTCATGATAGCAATCAGAGTTTGTTCCACAAGGATTGCCGTGATTGATCATGGTTTTAACTGTGCTTTTTACTTTCGAAGTGGTCATTCCACTTTCTATATTGTAAATAAAAAATTAATGTTGTAAGTTTTTTTCATATTATTTTAATACTAAAAAGTTAAAATAAATTACTTAATTCAGAGGTGATATGTTGAACACAATAACCATCCTCCAACTCGTATTTAAGATCGCAATCACATAGTTTAGTGCTAGGGTTACAATACAAATAATGTAAATGGCAGTCAGTACTTGATTGGCAAGGATGACCTAAAGCACCATACTGCAGACCATAAGGATTACCATTATGACGTTCAACTATAAAAAAAAAATTAGTAGTTTAAACTTAATTCTAATAGTATAATGTAAAAAAAAATAAAAAGTAAAGAACCCCATGTGAAAGGCGCAGATAGGCTGTCAGGATTGTTATGCACTGCAGGACCAGTGTGTCGAGGATTGACGAATTCTGGCGGTAGAGAATGAATGAGTTGACCTAAATAATTAACAAATTAGTTTGCATCAATTACAAGATTTGTTAAAACTATTACATTGGTTCTGAATATTTAAAAAGCCTGGACGGCAAGCACATTTATGAGTATATGTCTCACACCACATTCTGTGATCGCAATCTCTGTCATCATTACATGGGTAATCAACAGGCTTGTAGTTGCTATCTATATAATGTCTTGGTGCTCTTATAATTGCCTCGTAACCTGACATCAAAACAAATCACAATTTCAGAAACTTGCATTAGTAGTTTTGATTACTTTATTATAACACTAACCATCAATAGGAACACATTCATAACCCTGTTGATAAAACCTTGGGTCGCATTCGCACTTTTGATTGTGACAAACAGAATTTAAAATTTTGCAATTTCGATTGACAGTACAAATATCTCCAATTATTCCTATTTAAAAGTAAAATCAAATTAGAATTTATTGATAAAATACTTCAGAAAATTAATAATTACATACCGTGTTCAGGAATGCACTCTGTACCTTGCAAATAATATTCTTCTCGAGGACACACACATATTTTATTTTCACAAATAAAATTCGATTTACTACACTTTTTTCCATTATAACAGCGATCGTCATCAGCTGTAATAATCAAATCAATTATGTAATAACTAGCACAAAATTCCTCCGCAGAATGAAATTATTAATATTGATTTTAATAGTAACATCGATTACTGTTATACAAGAAAAAATTTAATTCTTGTATTAATATCTGCAGATAAAGCTTTAAAAGTTTAAGTTAAAGTTTATTATAAATTTTTTATTTCATCTACCGTTACTCACGAAAGAGCGTTAAGTTAGCAGATGATGTTGTGTATGTGGTATTTTAAAAATCAAACAGTCAATACTGTCCAGATTACTGATAATTCACATCAAAGCTATTTACATTTATGTCGATTTCAAAGTTATAGAATTATCGATTTTGTTTTTAAATTTTTGAAAATGAAAATATGGAATTAGTTTTTTTTTAATGGAAAAAATCTCCAATAATTAATTTTTTTCTCCCATCTTAAAAAGTACAAAAAAATTGCTAAAGTTTTCCACATAAAAAAATTATTAATTAAGTTTTTATCGGTTACCTTCTAACTCGAAAAAGAATAGTTTTCAGCTTATAAACTTAATAGATTTTATGATATAAATTAAAAAAACCAATCTCTTTAATCAATAAACTGTCATTAATTTTTCAAAAAAATTCATACATTATAAAAGTCTACTACAACTTAGAAAAATTAAAGAACTTACTTTCCAATACACAATCTTGTTCCACATCTAAATACCCATGATGGCATTGGCAAGTCTTGTCGGAACCACAATGTGTAAAACTTGCTTTGCAGTCACTCTGAACTGTGCATTCATCGCCAAACTTTCCTGCAGATAACATTTTTTAAAAATTGATATAAATTTTAAAAAATATCAAAGTATTTACCTTTTTTTAATATGCACTTATCATCTGTCGCAATGTAATCGTTGGATATACATCGGCACTTTTTGTTGCTGCATCTCTCGTACAATCCACATTCATTGTGATTGTTGCATGATGTATTTAATGTTAATGCTAAAATTGAATAATAAAATTTGAATTACATTTAATAACATTTTATTCACGCAATTTACCTTCTTCAAAATAATCTCGTTCACCTATTGATTCTTCATGCAATAAAATAAAGAAGAATATTTGAATTCATTTGTTAATGTTTTATTTAAACTTACCACTTGTTCCTAAATGATTCACAGCATAGAAGCAGGTGAAAAGACAGAAGTAAACGACATGCATTATGCCGCACGTTTATCAGAGAAGTAATTAGTTTTAAACAGTCTTAAATAATGTTATCTAAATTCGAAATTTGGAATTTGATGTTGATGTTACTTATGAATGCTAATTGAAACATCAGATCCGAAGGCCGAGGGTAAGGATCAAATATTAGAAAAATTTGCAATACTGTTTTCATTTTTGTAACTGATAACTTAGTTAAAATTCAAAATAAAAATAAAAATAAAAATAAAAAAGTCAAGATTGCATAATTTCTTAATTTAAACCTGATAGTTATTACATTCACAAAGAAGACTTGAGGTAAATTCAATAGCAGCTTACGAGCAATAACTTTGTCATCAATCAAATTAAGTTTACCTGTCATTGCTACTTGATAACAATTAATTTTTAGACATAACTAGTAGCAAATATAAAAAAATTAAAAAGAATTTATCATTTTTTACTCTTCATAATTACCATGAATATTTAATAAATTGTAAAACAAACTTTTAAAAAATATAAGCAAAATTGGGTTGTTCTTTCGGTCTGGCGATAAAAGATGGCACTGCAAAGCAAAATTAAACACATTTAGTGTAGTGTACATAGATGTGTAGAATTGATGATATTCCTATCCACTGACAGTAATAAATTGTTGGTTCTGTAAAATCATTAATTATCAGAGGTTACTTGTTTATTAAGTGAATAGATAATCAAAAGTAAATAGAAAAAATATTTAAATTTTTATAAAATGATATCAACTAAAACAGATCAATTTGCACTAAACAGACATCAACATCCTCAATTCCAGTTTTTGTTGTTGCAATTAACGTTTTTTGTTTACATAATTGTTACTAGATACTTATTTATACGCAGTAAAAATTTTTGTAATAAAAGTTATTTATATCTCCTTAATAATAAATTTATGTTAAAAAATTACAGCATTTCTAAAAATTAAATGTCTGTTGGTAAAAAGAAACCCGATGACTGATCTACTGTTTTATTTTATTATTACTCTAATATATAGTTTTTTTAATTTCTCAAGCTGTAGCAATTTGTAGTATTGTTATCAATAAATTAGATTTAAAACCAAAAAAGAATAAATTTAATTAAATCCATGAAAAAAAAAATTGTTTTGTTTGTTCTGTTATTTTTCTTACTCGAATATCATTGATTGAAATCTCTTTCCACCGTCAACATCCATATCATCATCAACATACAAAAAACAAGAAATAGATACAAATTAAATTTATTATCTATTAATACTCAAATTTTATTAATTGCTCCATTAGGTATTAGATAACATTATTTAAATAGATAATGTTCAATAAAAAAAAAATTGTAGCAATAATAATTTTTACCATCTTCCTCTCAACACAAAAATTAAATAAAATAATTTGTATCTAACAAATTTTAAAATCAAATTAGGTAATGCCATTTCGTGCAGAAATCACAACTCGCTAACTACTAAATTATTCCAGCATAAAATGAAATGAAAAGCATCAGGATTAATAACCTTCAACCCCCATTTGAATAGTCACGACAAAAATGTTTAAAACGACCCTGAGTCGAAATGTGATAAAACTTCCTTCACGAGACAACGGTGCTTTGAACAACACTTGGAACGCGGGTTATTTTTGGCAACGTTCATCAAAAAGCAGCATGCTCACACCCGTCTCAAATTTCCCCTTATTTGAATAAGGCACCATATCCGTTGCTGCACCACGAATAAAATTTGGCCCTTGGTTCAACCGCGACTGATCTCATTTTGCTCATTCTTTACGGGGTGATTCTGCCATCATCGATAGAGGCAAGAAAAGTTATTCAAAAGAGAGGGGTGCCAGATATACCCTATGCCCACATTGTCGAGTGGCGCCCTCTAGCTCCCTTCTGCTTCCTTCTGAGTTGGTTCAACATGGCAGTTGATCCAGCAACCGCGGCTTTTCAGTGAACCAGATACAAACAACGTGACTCCACTTCTAGTTGATTACATTATTCCCAAGTTGGTGTTCCAGCTTAATACAATCTTGCCCGTGCCAGAAGATGAGCAATGGATTTATTCGTCGACTAGTGAGTGAGCTATTCCACCACAAGTGTTCTGCTGAACGGTAAGAAAATTCTTCCCAGTGCTGTATGTTCTGTTAGCACGGTTTGGCATCGCGTGCTGCGGCTTTTATGCTACACTGCAACCAATACCGAGCTACTGTCGGTGGCTGCGTGTAATGCAGAAATGTGAGAAGTAAGATTGACGAGAATTAAGTAAAATGTGCTGCCCTTTGCCCTGCACCAATCGGCTTGCCGGCGGGACACGCGTTTGCCGGCTGGGGTACGAGCAGACGACGATCTCCCGCAGCATCCCTCAACTC
Source organism: Geophilus carpophagus (assembly GCA_034687075.1). Taxonomy (NCBI): domain Eukaryota; kingdom Metazoa; phylum Arthropoda; class Chilopoda; order Geophilomorpha; family Geophilidae; genus Geophilus; species Geophilus carpophagus. The sequence continues at coordinate 13,069 of JAQFZN010000224.1, forward strand.
CATGCGTGATGACGCAGCATCACGATGCGCTCAAACTGAACGGCAACACGCATCTATGCGGAGGGCAAGGTTTACCCCTCGATGATTTCGTGAAAGTTAGTAGACATTTATGGTCGCAATTAAATACTTTTTGATAGTAGTAACCGATTTCATCGAGTGCATCTAGCTATAAAATTTCAGATTAGTGTTAACATTTTTTTTATAACATTTTAATGATCACTGTGGTTCGGTTTATTATGTAAGAGTAGTTAATATTTAAATGAAAAAACACAAAATTTCTCATTCATTGATTTAATTATGCAATGTTTTTCGAGACATTCCTTCATCTTAAACCTGGCACTCGTTAGCCCACAAGGAGAATATTTGCCCCTAAATATAGTTGCGCAAGTTTCCTGCCGCGAAAATACATCGTTTAATTTTGAAACTCGCTTTGAAAATCTGGAGCAGAGAGGTTTAAATAAAATATAAAATGTAATAAAAAAAAATCGTCAGGTGAAAATAAACGACGCCATTTTGCTATTATATAAAACCGAGAAGCAAATAGAAAGCCACAAAATTTTTATTATGCAGTATATAAATGATGAGTAAAAAAGAGAAAAGTTGTTATTTTCTCTTCCTCCTTTGGTGACATAAAGTTGTTTCTACATCGTCAAAAACATGGTTTGAAGGTCAGCATTCAAAGTCTGTTTTTATTATAATCCGAGCCGGGCGGGCATCCGTTCATAAATCTCACATTTTTTTTAACTTCTCCCTATAAAATGGCGCCACTGTTTCTTTTGCTTTTCTCTCACTACTCGAGTCTATTCTTTCCTCGCTTTGCCTGCATCAACAAATTTGTGAATGAGTTGCAAATCGAGTGAAGCATAAAAAAAACATTTACTTGATGAATTGATGCTTTTCACTGATTGCAATCAATTTTACACTGACGTTATCAGCATTTTAGAAATGCTACAAACACTTTTTAATTAATCTAATATGTTGTAAGTGCCAATTGAAGCGTTTCAAGAAAAAGTTGAAATGAACAGTTTTATTTTTTAAGATATCACATCTTTTCACTTATCATTTACATCACTTTAATATAATTAATTAAAAAGCTATTTGTTTTAGCTACGCCTGCTAATTTGAGTCAGCCTTGTCAATTTATTGCCTGTTTAGACGCTCAATAAGCTACATGAGTCATTAGGCTTTTTATCCTTACATCTCTATTTCTTCATTATCAAACTCCAGGAAGGAAAATCCCGGAAGTTAAATTCTTAGCTCAATGCCAAACTTATACGGAAGACTAAGAAGAAAAGAGATTTAAATATCTTGAGTGAATAATACGAGACCGTAAAATTTTTGCTCGAAGCATCGTTCAATCTTATACAAATCTCATACAAACATCATAAAAAGATCTTCAACATGTTTTTTGACGACAAAAAGGATAATTTGTAGCAGCTATTTCTACATAGTAAAAATAAGCTAGACCGTAGCAATGTGCATTTTTCTTGTTATGAAAAAATAGAGATGGAAGAAAAAGGCGGTTGAGGGAGAAGGAGGGATAGTAGATGGAGGGATAGTAGATGAACAACATAAATATTTAAAGTTTCATTCATGCTGGAAAAGTCGACATTGAAGTGTAAGCCTTGATCCTCCTCAAGCAACATCAGGATGTTATCGAGAAAAACCATCAGAGCTTCTAAAACTTGTACTTCTGCCCACTGAATACCTCGTGATGATCTCTACAAGAACTCTGGCACGAGAGGGCCAATTCTTTTACTGCTGGCTGCACAGACAAGTGTTGAAAAGAAGACGAATACAAGTAAAAAAGAAAGCAAAATAACACTGAAAGTTGAAGATGATGTTTGTTTGTGTTCAGAGAAAGACAGAAACAGAAAAATAGTCGAAATATTTGGCTAACTGCATTCTCTCTTTTTCTTTGTATATTAACTGTACCATGACGAGCATAAGAAAGCACTTTCTTTTGCTTACTTTGCTGGCTCGGTTTCGAGTGAAGTTTTCGTATGGTCAGCAGCTGTTTCCACCAAATAAATTATTCTCGCTTTATTTTTTTTCGTTTTAATTCTTAACACAATTTTTTTTTTATTTTTGGAATTTTATTTTTTACCTCAACACACCGTTTGTTTGATTAACATACCTTAAAACATTTTGAAACGTTAGGAAACTTGTTTTAGGAGTAATAATGCTTGCATCTATGTTAATAGAAAATTAGTCTTTTCTCATCCTTTTAAAATAAATTATTGTTAGAATTATTTTCCATGCATTTTCTATGCTAATTATTTATATTGTTAAAATATTAATTTTTTTAAAAAAATTTAAAAAAATTTAAAAAAAAAAAAAAAAAAAAAAACGTAATGTTGTTATGTTCTGTTATCTTTTTGTTTTTGGTCATTCCATTGGTACACACATAAATAGAAAATCTATTGCAGTATGTAAAAGATTAAATTTTACATAATTTTTAATGGAAATACTACTTATGGATCTTCATCCATAAGTCCTTGACTTTTTACAAATTAAGATCCAATTTGAATTTTAAATTTTTAAAGGATTTGACTGTTATTTTTCCGTAAATGAAAACAACCTAAAGTAATGTTTGATTCAATATAAACTTTAATTAAAATTAATTCTAAAACACAAACACCTTGTCATTAACATATTAAAGCCATATGAAATAAACAAAATATTTTCGCTTAAAAAAAATCTATAAACAAACGTAAATACATTTTATTATTCATCCTGTCATTAACAGATGATAAACTCTTCACAATGGCACTTCATAAATTTGAAAAGTAAAATCTTTTAATTGGCAATTGTAAATAACAATGATGTTAATAATAACGTTTATAACTTGTTAAAGAGAAAATTAAATTTAGGTACAGCATAATTAGCATATATTGTATTATTCTAAATATTTATCATCCCCTTACGACAATAATTGCATTTTTATAAGGCAAAGCATAAATTATTTCTCATATTTCTTCTTTAATTAAAGAAAGTAACTGAGGCATAATTAAATTTTATTGCAAACAAACTGTGTTATTTAATACCTAAAATCAGTAAACATAAGTATATTTATAAAAAAAAACACATTTATTTGTTGTTTTTTTATTGGTCATTTGCCCATTTCAAGCATGTAATTCAAAGGGATAAAAGTGAAAAGGAGACTTTGTTGTGGGCTTGGAGCAATATTTGCTCCCTCAACAATCTCCCATATTTATTTCCGTTGTAAATTGGCTGAGGTGTCATATGAGAGTCACATCAAGGCAACAGCTTTTGTATATATCCACGAGGCATGTCACTTTTACGACGTCATCCGTTTCCATTACACATTTCACACATTTGCCAATGGAACTTTAACATTGTACCCTGGAGAGAAAAAAACTTTTAGATTTCAATAGACATTAATCGTGCATCATTACACAGTCATCAGAATTTCGGAAATGAAAGTTTGTATTTATCATTTGTGCTCTAAGCATGAAAGACAGAGAATAATTTGCAATTTACTAAGTGAAGCGACAAATTTGCAAATTTTTTTTTATTGCTTCCAGTTATTGAAACAAGTGATGAAGGAATTGTGGCATTGAATGAACCAAGGGATCAATAACGGATGAATCGACATTTTATCCTCGATACCTCCTTTCACCCACACATCCTCCTTCCCATCTTTACCTGCTTCATATTCCTCTTGTCAAACCAGCGAAATACCAAATTTAATTTTATTGTCATTTATTTCGCTCAAATTTTTGCCTAACATCCTTCATCACATCTTACGACATGCTCCTCTCATCTTTATCAACAGCCAATACACCAAAGATGAAGTTTTGTGATTAAAAAAAAATCTCATCTGCAGACTCCTCCCAACTTTCACATTACATTATATGAAAAGTAGCAAAACGAAATTTTGCTGATCTTTATCAGTTAATTACATTTAAACGAATTAAAACGCTCCTAATCATACAACGTAAAAATAAAAAGAGATATGGTTTTAAAATGTTTCTAACTGTGGTTTGTAAGGTCGATGTTCGGTTGTACTGCCAAGTCAATATAATTTGATTTTTATTTTTTTTAGTTTAAGATAATTGATTTATTAACAAATCGATAGTGGAAATTGATGTTTTCTTAACCTCTGCACCGACAATTTCAAGTTACAATAACAAAGAACAACCATCACAAACGTCCAGTTCCATCTTATTGATCCAATTCAGGCTTCCGCCGGATTTATTCTAATCAGAGGCCGAAGAGAAAGGAAAACAGGGCATTTGATGAGATTTTTCATCTGTCGTGTTACTTTTCTCCGCATGGCTATATTGGATAAAATGAAGCCTCCTGCAGTTCTTTTAGTCTTTAGAGTGGACCTTTTATTCACGCCCACTGAGCCCCAATTGTCCACAGTCATGTCCACAAAACACAATGAGGTCTAGTCTCAAGAGTACTTTAGGTTTTTTATACATTTTTTTCTTTTTTTTTTATATATCAAGGGATCATGTCTTTCAAACATTCAATTGAAGTGTACTGGAAAAAGTGTTTTTAAAACTTATATTAACCCTCGTGTTTGGATATTTTTTTATATTAAAATGCCCAACAACATTTCTTCTAATGAAAAGAATTGAATGATGAAGTACCAAAATTTTATTTTTTTTTCATTCTGTCTTGAGTCGATTTGATCCCAGACACAAACACAATATTTTCCACCTTAATTGACACGATATTCGCCTTGTGACAAGTAGAAAAAAACTTTGTCGTTCAGGAGAGCAAAGTGGGATTATGTGGGTGAGGGATTTGCTCAGGCTTATCACCGACACAATGAAAAAACATCAACCACCAAAAGCGAAACCTTAGCCAGAAAAAAAACGTGAAAAAGTGTCTTAAAAGAAATCAAACGTTGGCCAAATGTGTATGAAGAAAAAACTTTCATTTACTTGTCACCATTTACGGTAATTGATCAGGAGTTATATCAACAGCTCCGACAATTTTTTTAGTGCCTAAATCTTTTCTCAGACACAAGACCATAAATAATTCTAATTTCCCCTGTCAAATCCACAAGACAAAGTGGCTAAGTCGTTATCTTCTAATATAGGTCGAAACCGCCCATTTCCAATCTCTAACTTCAATACATTTAAGGACCATTACACTTGTCTTCTATTTACAAGCCTCTTCCGGATAAAACATTACACCTGTCTCCACCTCATTTTTCACTTTCGACGCCATTTAGTGCAATTTGTCAGATGCAATTTCAAACCACCAAGCATGAAATTAAACCAGGCCGAATAGTAAATGCATATATTTGTTTAATTATAAGCTGTCCCTTTATTCCTTCTGCACCATTTTAACATTCTGTCACCGCACTCCAACCGACATGGGAAATTTCATTCACCATCCCCTTCATCGTCCCCATCTTCTCATTCTCAGGGGTGGTCTTTGTATGGCAGTGGAAATACGTGCTTGGGAGTCTGGGATGCTAGTAAGAAGAGTCTCCAACCGACTCACCTTCTGCTCTCACTCCCTTTGGATGGGTGTTGAACAAGTGAAAAATCATGCTACTCACACTAGTGGGCCATGTGTTATTCTGCAGTAGATAAATAAAGCAAAACGAAAAGAAATTCCTATAGTTATTAGATCCTACTTGAATATTGAAGCTTAAATTTAAATATTGGTGCACTGTAACGAAAACAAAGTCGAAAAATATTGTTACGATTATTTTATAAAAGTATTAAGTTGTGTGCATAAGCCAATGTTCCATATCAGTGCCTTACATACTAATTCCTTTTCTAAACTCGATTTTTGTGAGCCACTATCCGAAACGCTTCCTTCTCAGCTTCTTTATAATTTAATATCGATGTAAGCTGCAGTTTCAGCTTTTTTGCATAGCAGTTTACGCATGACGAATAAAGGGCAAAATTTATCTTTTTTAATATATATTCAGTATTTTTTATTTATTACCATAAAACTTCACTAAACTAAACAAAGACAAAGCATTAAAAAAGTAAGAAAAATTTCTATAAAAAAGTATGCAAATTGCAATGCAGCGTTCGCGATACGAAATCTGTAAGAAATATTTGCTAGTTTCAACTTTAGTTCGCCCACCACATTTGTACTTGGCATCGACGAGATTTTATATGTGTTTGAAACAAGTCGTAAACTCCTAAGTGACCTCTTCGCCAATTCTTCTGCCTCACCGAGTGCTACCAAGGACGATGACAGCAGTCAAAACCGACGATTGTTTCTATTTCTTCGATTGTCTTTTGTTACGCTGTGACCTGACACGAATGCTCAAGTTTGCCGCAAGAACAAGGACCGAAGAGACTGATTTATTCCGAGCGATTCTCAAACGGCGTAAAAGCTGTATTTGTCTCTTTTATTAGGTTTGCACAAAAATGACAAAGAAACAACGTATATATAGAAGAAAACTCGATCCCTTTAATCGGTAGTGGATGAACCCGATCATTTTAGTGACGAAAATAAGCCATCCAGCGAACTAGAAACGCTTCGCGACAACAAACTAGTACACCACAGCAGTTTTCTCGTTAATGTGTAACCACTTTCAATTGTCTAACACGAGAATCGAATAGTCATAAATTTTCAAAATATCTACAGCGCAAAATGAACACCATCCACATGTCGAGCCTCGTGTTTCACTTATCAATCGACACATACAACTCCGTTCCTGACAAATTGAAAAAATCGAAATCAAATATTTATTGGAAACGTTAAAAGAAACGCATTTGTGACATAGTGTGTCAGAACTTTTAACGTGAAAACGTGATTGTCATATCAAATCCGCTTTAAATTGATACAATAATCACCATTTTCAACGGCATTTTTAATCAGAACTAATTAACTTTGATTTATGATTCATTTGACCTCATTGATTTAATTGTTATACCGCATATAATATCTTTTAATATTTCAATAAAGATGTTAAAAATATTTCCACAATTTGGATCCAAATTTTATGTGACATGCAACTTCCTTCTCACTCGCTCTCAGCCACAAATCGAGGATGAGACTTCAAATCCACTAAGCAAATTCTCTCATCCCAGTAGCTAGACGTGAAAGCGCATTCCTCACTGTCTGACTTTAGCTCATCTCTGCACATCTCGTCTCTGGAGATTGGGGATAAGTTGGGGCGCCTAGAGTCCACTAAGCTTTGGTCACTGACCATCAGCAATGCTTATAATGACAGTGAGCTGTGAACGAAAAGACGGGGTTGGCTCAAACGTGAAACTAAAAAAAAGAGAAAGAGAGAAAGGAACTAAATCGATTTGTAAATTCCTGAAATACCACCAACGCAGAAATTGACTTACTGACAGCTCCCAAATGAATATTAATATTATTTAAAGGGCCCACACTATGTTATATTAAGCGAGGGTAATGAGGCGCGACTCATTAAAAACTAAACACATTGCGCAATTTTACGTTATATGCCTGTTTTGTGTGTGATGTTAACGTGATTATACTGGCAAAGAATCGTTTCATTTGCAAGAAATGCGACGCGGTGAAATGATTTACGTTCACGTGCTTTAACTCGGTTTAAATTGGTGTTCAAATTCTCTTGATGCGTATCTATGAAAGAAAAGTGAAAACTTTTGAGACGCACTAAAGCAAACGAGTGCATACGTTTTGTTCTTTTGTTTCCATCTCTCATCACACACAATGAAAGGTGACTGAAAACGAGAGCGATGTGTTCATTTTCATTCACATGATAATTTGCCCAACTTCGCACACGTTGTATGAGCTCCTACTTGAAAATAAACTCTTTCCTCTCAAAATAACTCGACCAACTTCAAATTCATTATCATCATTCGTGTACATATCCAACTAAATGAAATAAAGTGCAAATTTACATCCACTCATTCAGTGTTATAAAAAAATGAAAAAAAATGAAAAAAATTCACTTCTCATATTGCACTCTCCACACGATTGAATGCAGTGCAATTGGCTCCTTCTCACCGCAAATGTAATAAGAATTTCTTTTATTGCCACCATCCTAAGACGCCTGGTGAGGATCACCCACTTAACCCCCATCTTCTCATCATTTTTCAACAGACTACAAGAATTCCCTTTTATTATTCCGTAGTGCAAGGGCAGAGATTCTTTTTTTCAAATTTGGCAACTAGTTTTTATTTTTCCTGGCTTGCTTTGCTAATAATAAGTGAAGTACATTGGTTGTTGATGAGGCCGCTGTTCCGCTCCACAAAACACTTTCCGCATTGAAGCATGAGCAAAGGCTGTTGCTAAATCGGTTACTATACTGGATCAAGCACATGTGGCTTCTTTTTCCCTTCTACTGCTCGTAAGATTTACCCATTATCTAATTACATAACTTTTCTTTCCTCTATTCTTTATTTTGCCCTTTATACTCGCTTTTCTTTTCATGTTCTACCAAGTGGCTAGACAGGTAAAATGGATTAAACGAAAAAATAAAGAAACAAAAGTATAAAAAAAGAAAGAGACTCTTTCCTTTTGTTGTCATCACAATGATGTCTTCTGTTTTTGCACTTTTCCTTTTTATCTCGCCCTTGGGATGACTGAACATAAATGAAAATGTAAGAGTAAATGTCAGAAAAGAAAACAAATATTTGAACTCATACAAAATAAAAATAAAAAAAAAGTTTTCGTTTTACAATACTTTATTCTATTTTTTTAAATAAATATTTACGAAGACAAGTCGTTTCACGCTTGCTTTCTCCACTACTTTTTAATCCTACTTTTGTTCAACAATAAACAACAAATAGAGAAATACGAATGCACGTAAATATAAGTATAATAACACGTAATGGCCTTTTAAAGGTCACATTTTTAATCTCGATAAAACGAGAAAATCTTTTTATTCATTCATACCCATGTCTCCTGCCCACACTCCTTATTTGTAAAGCGATACTGCATAAGCTGGATTATGGAAATAAAATTGCTCGTGTGTGACGTTCTCTCTTGAGCCTATTGCACTTGGCTCTATCTGTCACGCACTTCGAAACCCAGTCCGCAATCTTCAATAACAACACTGAACGAGACCGTACCATAAGTTACTCAAAGATTGTTATAGTGGTTACAGAAAGTAGAAAAGGGTATAGAGGATGATGAGGGTGGGGATGCCAAAGTCACAGACAGAGGCGGGTTCTTGATTTAAAGGATTTCTGTCCACTTGGCACTAGATAGCACCATCCTGGAGAGGGGGAGAAAGGAAATGGAAGAGGAGGACTGTTCAAGAGGACTGATCGATGAGAGCGCACGAGCAGCTTGCCTCCAGTGTATGTCTCGAGTTGAAAAAACCCTAAACCTCATATAACGTGTAAATCATTCAATCACTAGTCTTTAATAAGTTGGCCCTGACATTCTTACTGAAAACACGTTCAATCTGGCCAGAGTATACTTTTTCCTACAGAGTTTTTCTTTTTTTTTTTACTCTAATTCATATTCATCACCTTTTTGTCTTAAGAAATGACGCTTGCGATGATTTATATATAGGGATTAGGGCGTGGAGCCCTTGGAAGAGCTCTTTTTGCGCTTACCTAATTTGGTCTAGCTTCAGTTCCTCTGTCCTTTGTCACTTTTTTTATTTTTTCCGTTTTTGTTTTAAATCTGTTTTTGAATGCCCTAAAAAATAGTTTTAAGAAAAGCAAATTTATTATATACACTTTTTTTATTTTGAAGAGTTGAAGGTAGAAATATGAAACAGAAGCAAATTTAAGAAAATATATTTATTTAAGATTTATATAGAAAATGAAATAGAAAATAAAAAAGCATGGTCAAATCCTTATGAAATATTTAGTTCTTGTTGGTTGCTGGTCCACAACTTCATCATTTCTTGCTTGGCTCTCATGAAGCAGAAAATTGCCCTGTGTTATTATTGCCAAGCAGGTGTAAGTGCAGGTCGTTTGCAGTGAGAAGGACTGCTCATACTGACCACAACTGACCTGAATATTGGTCTTGCCAGCTCATATCTTGCTCGTAATTCGTCAGTTTCCCCTTATCGCATGTACACGAACAATAGATGAAGAAGAATACACGGATCAAATGAATGAGTAATTTCCAAGAACAAAAGATAAACCTCACAAACCGAATCTCCTGAACCCAGCTACAATTTTCTGCTCACTGACAAAATATTCGATGATAGCACAAGAAAGTTTCGTCATTTAAATAATCTTTTTATATGATAATATTTTCATACATTTTAAGTTGAAAAGTCGTAAATATTCTGTATGGAAATTATTTTAACCAAAATATGTTGATTCGACTATACTAATTTCCATCAAAACAAGTTTTCAAAATAGATTTAACATCAAAGCGTCAAGTGAGATGATGAATTGGTTCAACATGAGTTCGTTTTCAAAGGAAATGGACTGCCATCATAACACCAATCGTCATCCATCCATGCTAACTTTTTCTTTGCAACATTTCTTTCTATGTTTGGATATAAGCAAGTGTTATTTCGGTTGTTGTAAAAAATATAATGCTAGAAAGTAAAGAAAAAAATAACTGCAATTGATTTTTTTGCGGTTTTGATGAGGGGTTTGGCATATACTACTAAGCTGTCCATTAGGTCTACATCTTGCACACAGCTGTAGCCTTATGAAGTGAGTTCAAAGTGAAAAATACATTATAGACTTTCACTTCGAGTCATGACAAGTTCCGATAAACAGTTAAATAACTTGATTGATGGATAAATTTTTTTTTTTTTGAAGAAGTAAATATATTTATCACAAACGGACCATTTAGTATTAAATGAAAAGTATCGTGCAAATGGCATTTTATTGTCGTAAGGCGGTGCTCTGAGGACATTAAAGGATCGCAAAAACCCAAACCTTTTTGACTTTTCAATGAAAACTCTGTCACATCGTTTGGTCTCACTAATTAGCCATTGCTTGGCTCTAAATATCAGTTGGCATACACAACGGGAGGTCTTTTGGCACACGTCCAACATTGTGCGCTGGAGGACAACACTTAACTGTTTCTTGATTCAACTGCAAACAAAAATTTCACATTTTTATTGATGCTTAAAAAAATATGTTTGTTTTTAAAGAGTTTCTTTTAAAGAAATGTCGGCTAAAAAAAATTAAAATAGAAATAAATGAGATTCGTTTAACAAAAAGAGAAAAAAAATTTAAATGATTTATATAAATCGTTAACAATTACGGTGTTTATTTAGAGTAAGAAAAGAATGGAAATTTTGTTAAAAAATGTAGAAAAAGAGAGCCAAAAAAGGAGACGGCTGACATTGAAATTCACGACGGTGTCATTACCCGGCAATGAAAGTGCCAGTGTAAGCAAGGGACATTACAATGCACCCCAACTATACATAGCTCTAGACCAATGCGGTCGCTTTACCAACAAAAAAATATCGTGCAGTCGCAATACGGATGTCTCTCGTGCAAAATATTGACATACAGATAAGGCAAATGTGTCCTTTTTTTTGTAACAAAAGTAATAAAATGTAAAAAATTGTATTTTATTTTCAAATGTTAAGCTGTGATGAGATGAATCAAATTTACATGCATTAAAGTAAAGGAAAAAAAAATTTTTTTTTTCTTGAAACTTTTATTTCATTATTTCAAAATTGCATTTTGGATGTGCGCAAGATAAAAATCATTTAATATTTTATTCTCGCTCATGAAAATGAGGTCCATTTGGATGAGAATTAATTAAAAATGTTTTTAAAGATTTTCTCAATGCAATGACCTTTAACCTCGCTAACTATCATGGACTTTAATTTGAAGTGGCTTGGAAATTGAGTCTGAAATGCAAAGCTAGTTGATTGAAATGAGCAGTGGATTTACTTTGTACTAATTAAACAATTTTGATTGTAAATGTTTCCTTACCTTGTTTTGCATACAATCAACTCGAGGTTTGTTTCTTATTCTTTCAATTCAATTTGGGAATAAGATGCCTCCAACTTTTCTGTCTACTTTAAATATAAAATGCATTGTTTCCTTTCTTTAGAGCATTTGACTTTACATTTACTGAATGGAAAAAATAATCCTTTCATTATTTATTTACATTATTTCTTTTAAAATATTTAAAAATATATAATTTTTTTTAAAGAAATACTCTTCTAGATAGTCAATAAACATCACCAATCGTATTTCCTAATCTACAAAAAAACTCTCCAATAATCCAAAGTAAAGCAAAAAATAAATCAATTTATTCTTTGGTTAAAAAATATTCAAAAAAAAAAATAAAACGATAGAAAAAAAAATAAATCGGATTTTTCTGATTTAATGATCTCAACTTGGCCCAGCCTTTCTAGTTTGAAGTAAAAAAATCTATTTCACCTTTTCAGTCTCTTTCCACATTATATTGTCACATTACATTTGAAAATTTTAGAAACAGAATCAATGACAGGATGAACAGTCGACAAAATTTAATACTCAACTTGGGAATTGTGGCAGTTTTAAGGAAAAAGGAAAAAAGTACACTTTATTGCGCGATTGGGGAAAAGAATTCCCTTCACCCATTTACTGCTGAAAATAACTACCTTGGCCCCTCCTGCACACCGCTTATCCCCTTCACGATAAACTAAATTGAGCAAAAGAGGTGGAAAAAAAGTTGAACGAGAGCTTTTTCTATACAAGCATCACGGGGATTCAATCAATGAATGTATTACAAGAGCTGGGTAACCCCCTCCTTTTATTCTAATTTAAAGCACCCTCTCCAGAGCATTATTTTCAATCTCACAAGTTATTTTATATTTTATATAGCGAAATCTCCTCGTCTAATACCATCTGACGTTTCGAAAATACTTAGCAACGAAAAATTGATTCAAACGGTCAAATCCATTTTATAAAATGATTGACGTTTTTAATGCACACGCAAATAAATAACTTAAAGTGTATTTTAAAAACTTGCATGACTGCCAGAACGAGATTGAAATCCATTTTGAATGAGGAAATAGAAAAAAATCCCATAACCTTGTTTTTTTTTATTTTATACTTTCTCTTCTATTTTATTATGAGGAAGACTTCACTCTTGAATTAAAAACAGACTTGGCCTAAAGTGAACATTAAAAATGTGCGGGGACAAAATACACATTTTTGTATAGCACATAAGAGATGATGGATGTGCATTTCCGTCTTTATATAGTGACGGACGCCAAGTGAATACAAAAGTGAGCTCTCCGTAATGCCAGTCCAAAGCAAATCCAAATTTCGTCTACGCCGAACTGGATTCGGGCCAAATGAAGATGTCATTGCGGTTTACAATCTCGCACGCAATACACAAAAGAATTACGCAGAAAATAAGCTGCAATTTGTCCTTTTTTGATGAAGCAAAATGTCTCACATAAAACGCTAGGCTACAATTTTCTTACATTCTCTAAATCACGTTTCCATGAGTCTAAAAGTCCTAATCGTGTCCACGATAAACGATTCCGCAGAGAGAGAGAAAAAAAGGGAGAAAGAGAAGGAGAGATCAAAGAGTGACATGCAAAGAAAAGGAATCATGAAGTCCACTGACTCCGGTAGCCAGAGGCAGGAAGTAATGAAGTTGTGGGACGGAAAAAGGGCGTTTTCGGAAACGTGACATTGACTGCCTTCTTCTTGCTTTTCTGAGGGCCATGTGTGCTGGTGGTATGCCAGGCGTGACAAGCCCTAGAGAAATCGCCACAATCAAGTCGGTTTCGATCGGACCCGACCTTTAGGTTGCAACAGCTCACTCTACTCTAACGCAGGCATTTAGGATGACGACTGTACAAGAGTTGAAAAAAAATTGTTCGACTATTCAATGCGATCCAAGTGGAAAAGACCTCATCTACTACAAATCAAACTCAATCAGTGACAGCTCTCACCTTTTCCTTCATCAAAGTTCAACTTGGAATCGTCGCCATTCAAAACGAATGACCTAAATCGTGGACAAAAAAAAGAAATCATCACTCAATATGTTGACTTCACTGGTTGAATTTTCAGTCGTAAACGAGTCGGGATATTGGCTTTATTTACGAATTGGGGCCAAAAAGCAATTTAAGTTTATAGTTTAGTGCAAAAGCATTTATTGAGCGATATTAATTTTTCAATAAATAAAAAAAATGATTTTAAAAATCTGATCGTTATAAAATTTTTTATGATGACAATTTTTTTCAATCGAAAATTAAATTTTTGGATATCAAATATCATTTAGGAATTTGATTTCCGTCATCTCAAGATTTTTTCAAGGACATATAATAGTAAAGCTATAAAATTCCAATTTCGTATTTTAATTTAAATTTTATCTATTTTATTGAATTTATTGATCTTTCTTTCAATTTTATTTTAAATTTAGCAAAGCAGATGCGATTGTCATTAGACCTTTCATTGCTAAAGTCCTAAGCTCACGTCCAGTAAGCTAATCCAGAAATTGTTCAATCTCCTTAACGATATTTTATTATATTCAATCGCTTTATAAATCCTATCTCATAAATAAATCAAGTTTTTTTTCCTTTGCATCAAATTTGCAGTTGCATTATGTCAGCACCGTTAATTTTCTTAAGGTTAAAAAATTGGTACTAAGTTATGAATAGAAAGTGCATTTTTTATGAGTTGGATAACTTTGTAAGATGAAAACTTTAATAGTTCATCAAGGAAAAAGAAAAAAGCAAAATTCGTATAGGAAAACAAAAAAATACAACTTAACACGTAATTGCGTCCAAAGAGACATTCGCTTGCTCTTTTTCCCCTCAGTTAGTTTTTTTTTATCTACAAACCATTTTTTTACAGGTTATTCTGAGATAAAAAGGAAAGAAAGAAAAAAGTAAACAAGGAGGCGAGTCGCTTAAGAAATGGCCAGTTTGGTCAACTGGGACTTTTACATCTTGGCACAGCGTGTACACACTTTAGCACTTACAAAAACAACTTGCTTTGCTCAGTTTTCGTTTTTGCTTTCCTTTTATTCTTTTCACTTTTTTCGTGACCGTTGAAAATAGATTTTTTTATGCCTCAACATCTGTACTGAATTTATTACACCTCATCGTTAAAAGGCAGAAGGCAAAGCATAACAGCCCTTATATATTTCTTTTTACAAGTACTAAAGCATCAAAACTTAAGAAAAACACCATTGCACAACCAACTTTATGTATGTGTAAAAAAGGTATATTTTGCATTAATTTGCTTAATGCACAACCATGCTTGTCCTTTAAAAAATTGTGAAATAATCTACGTGAGAAAAAACGACAGGTAATGGTAAGTGCACAACATAACCACTGTTCAAGTGGCTTTAAACTGAGAGGTTCTGCTATCCAGTTTCTTTTTTACTGATACTAAAAGAGTTGGCAATAGAAAAACACAACTCTGAAACAGAGATTTGTTGTTAAACCTAGCATTTCTCACTGGTGATCCGCGCACATTTTATACAGATCAATCGATACACTTCAATTCTCAATCCAGTCTAAAGTTCCTTTAAAACAACAATAACAAGAGAATAACAAAAAAATGTAAAGATAACAATAAATAACACAAAACAGTGTAGTCAGTATCAAATCCTTTTAGTTCTAGCTCCTTTTCAATCTCATTTAGATCCCTCCATTTTATCCTTTACTTGATTAAATGTTGGTGTAATTTTGAATTTTCATCCATGTAATAAATTTCGCTTCTTGTTTTTGTTCATTTTGAAAAATGGTTGATGAGCAGCCCCTGTGGCTTCGCTGCTGAGCACGGTTGATAAATAAAATTAACCTATCTCCCCTTAGAATAAACTGCAAGGATAATTTTCAAAGTGTTTTAACCAAACTATTCTTGTTTACTCATTTCTAAAAATTTATTTTCCCATATTTTCTAATTTTTTAAAAATTAAGAGTCCTGCATTCTTCTTTAACCACATTAGAAACAAGGTTTTAACCTGACTCCAATGGCTAAGCCTTTATCAGACACGCCACGATGTGAGTGTGGTTGGGATTGAGCCAGCTCTGCCTAACATTCACATAGCTTTACTTGTCAAAGAATTTGCCACCGAGAGGGTCATCTTGGTCATAACGCTCTTTGCTCACACACTGGCATTTTTGTGCTAGATTTGCTTTATGTTATACATTGCATTATAAAAAAAATCAAAATATGCCAGAAAAAAATGATTTATGATACAAAGTAGAAATGTTTGTTTTGCATTTTAAATAAACAATAAAATATTGTTGCATAATTAATTTAACATATTAATTATGAATGTAATTAGTAATTAATTGTAAAAATCAACACACATAGCTTCATGATAGCTTGTAACAAGAAATATTTAATTATTTTCATAAAAATTCTCACTCTTGTGATAAAACTAGATTTGATACCACAGCTGGAAAGAAAAACAAATCACGGTTCCTCACTTCGAATTCTCATCACAGAGCAAATAGCCTCGTTACAATTCTGGCACAGAAATTTCTCAATCCCACAAAACGCACAATACAAACATTTATTCCTTTTGTGTAAATTTTACAAACCAATAAAGAACGCCATTTGCTTCCGTATGTACGAAGATGACCATATGTCAACACTAATTTACATATCACATCCGATTGCATATGCAACTGAATGAAAAAGTGAGTATGCAAACATAGCAAATGACTGCTGCTCTTAATTCATATGACAATAGCAGTTGCAACTCTCAAAACTGCTCTCCGACGTCATTAACCTTATCGATATCACATTAGCGAGATGGCAAATACTTTAAATAAAATGTCATTTTATTCTCTACATTTCAAATCGTAAATAGAGAAAGACGGCTACGGTCCTAAAAATAAAGAATTGTCGTACATTTCACTGAGTTTGGTAAATTATTACTGTGTGATTAATTGGCAACTTTCGTATCCAGTTTAATTATCTTTTGCAAACTTTGTTTCACTATTAATAATAAATCGAGTATGGGAAAATCACATTGTGTATCAATTAAATTACACAGAATTTTTTCATGTTTTTTTACGCTTTAAAAAGAAGCTATTTTTCAACAAACACTTTAGAGCGAGAGAAAATTTAAAATGATGGATGACGAGACCTTACCTGTGATAAATTGCCCGTCAGTTTTCATTGAAGCAAATTGATACTGGTGGGGAGTTCGCACATGGAAAATAAACAACTTTTATTGTACCTTTTATAAAGTTGCACTTGATTGTTTCTAACACAATTCGGATTTGGAAACAGATGAAAATACAACTTTTTACATTGCATGAATAACATTTCTAATTCTAATTTATATGCTATTTAACGACCAAACACACTCATTTACAAGTTAATTATTTCGCTTTCACTTGGGGCCAAACGGACTCGTTCAAACAAAACCCCTTTTCTTATTCTTTCACAGTTTGAGAACATGATTTTAATGGCACCCTATCTCTTTCGTTTAATTGCAAACAGCGCGACGGAGAGCAGTGAAGCATCCGCAATTGATTAGTGGACGCTTGAACGCTACTCAATTTACGACTAGCATCACTTTTTTCTCTAGCCATCAGTTTTTGACCAGCAATTAAGCTATCATCTTAACTTTGCACTAAAAGGAAACCGCGACATAATTTTTTACAAAATAAAATGCATTCACTGTCAATGAATATGCCCTTGTCTGACAAAGTGATTATATTTTTATATCATCATATTCTAGTATTATGAAATGCTGAAAAAATAAGTTACATCTCTCGAAAAACCACTTCTCCAAGGTCGATGAAAGAATTCATATCAGTTCCGAAACGGAACTTTGAATGCATTCCTCCTCTCTCACTACCAACCCATACCACACTCGTCGTTTCCCCACTTCGCTAGAAAAATCGATTTCAAACCCAAGTTTATTCTCTCGTTAGCCAACTTTAGGAACCAATGCCAAAGCGCCCAACACTTAACACTCATTACATTCTCCGAATTTAGCACTATTATTACACAATTCGATTTCCACTTTATTGAATTTAATTTCTTTAGAAATGCATAAAAATGCCTCATCAATTTTCAAATTTCTTTTCAAAAATTTGTTTTTCTTTTAATGCAATTTAAAAGATCAAAAGATAATTTGCATTTTTCATTTATAGCATTAAAAATAAGCAAATAAAAAACATTGTTTCATGTTTTTTATTTTTGAATTAAAGTTGGAATAAAAAAATAAAGTTATTAAAAATTCATTTTCAGTTATTTTTAATATTAATGTGCACTTACCAATTTATTATTTGCATTCACAAAAATAGTTTTAGTCATTTGTTGAAAAAATCATATAAATTGCTTTTTTCCTTCTAATTGGAACAAACCAAAAGTAAACAATTTGCATTACCTTCTTCACACAAATGCTTTGTACACGACATACGAATTTTACAGTGAAGTGAATTCAGAGAGCTTTTAACATAAGCGGATATTCCTTAAAACTTTTCTTTTATTTGCCATTTGTAAAAGAAAAAAAAATATAATTCCATCAACAAAATAAAAAAAACAAACGAAATAAAAGATTAAAAAATGACTTTGGACATGGCGAACAAAAAGTAGAATCACACAGATTTAACAAAACATAGTTGATGCTCAAATGCCACTTTTTTCTTTTCTGTACTTGAGGGAGCAATCAGGAAATGAGAGTCACGCAGGCACGATTCATCTGCCATGCTTCCATACTTGCACGTGACAGACTAAGAGAAGAAAAGAATGTTTATCCCCCAGAGTCCTCCTTGCCTCATAATGCTCTTGATTAAGGCAAACTCCCGCCTGCACCGATGCAAATCGCTCCGGTTATAGAAGTACCAGGGCCACAACCAACCATGATCTGAATATAAATGACCTCCGTCAAGACATGCGGGCTCCAGAGGGCGTTAGGTTTGTCAAATACAAAATAAGTGTGCATTAGAATGGAGCTTTGTTCCTTGACAATTTGTTTGGGTTAGTTTACAAAATCCTATTTTATCCTACAGTTGGTAATGATGATAATGATGCAGAAAAAAGAAATTCCAATCATTAAAAGACTGGATTTTTTAATATAAAAAGAAAGACTTGACTAGAAGGGTATGTCAAGCTAATATGAAATTGAATTACATGAGCACCATTGAATGACATTCCATGAGCTGTTCAAATACGTGGCCTCTCTTATTTGGTTTAGTGTGTATGAACACGAGGGACTCATTTCCATCCAAACTGCCCCTTGTGCTCTTCCAAGGGTAAAATCAATATTCCAAAGGTAGGACTAACAACGTATACAAAGAGACACACCTTAAAGTGACCAGGTGCGACTAAGAAACTTACTTCTTTACAAATAGAATCTCTTTCTTTGGCTCAAATTGACCAGTTAACTCGTTCTTCACTATCCCCTAAAGACTTTGATACAATCAAGTGTTATTTTCTTTTATTTAAATAACAAAAACAAATTAAATATAAAATTTTACAGGTAATTAATTCAGTTTAAAAATTAAATATCTATTATTAGTAGGCATTAAAATGATGGTTTGATTTCAAGATTCCTTTAAACTGAAGAGAAAGTTAACGATCATTTAATTTTCATAAAAAGTTTTTTCAATCTTCTTTTCTCTCCTTTAATCTCATTTCTTTCTTATCATAAAAAAGATAAGAAAACAAACTTTTTAAACAGCTTCTTTGCATTTCAATTGCTCACCGGAACTTGAATCGAACCGAAAACAAACAAAATTGAACGAAACATTTATTCACTCAAATGGAAACTTGCTATTACCAAAATCGGTCCATCATTCTGTTCGGTACGTGTACAGAAAAATGGTCACAGTGCAGTTTATTGTATTGTGTGACGGTGTTTGGAGACGGATATCCTCTTGCTATCTGTTTGCACTGCAGGCAAAAGAGAGACGTTGCAAACAAATCGAAGACGAGACAAATAAAAAGAAAAACCTTGTGTGCCATTGTGGAAATCCACTCTGCACATCGCTTGCTCGTCTGCTTGAAAAAGATTTTCCACGCAACGAAACAAAATCACACCTAGTTGCATTTGCAGCTATTTCGCTAGTTAAATTGTGCGAATTCAAAATACTTGCTCTTTTTTCATTCTTTTCTTTTATTTATTTTCTTTTTTGAGCTTCACCTCCCATTTACCTCGAGTGACATGTCGGCTTTTGTGGGCTGTGGACAGAATCGTTGGGCCAAGAGGATAAGAACTCTCGGGTGAAAAGAGAAACTGACTGTTCCCTCCTGACTTGCTCCTGACCCAACTTCACTTTCTAGACAGCATTCGATTATCGGTAAAATCCAATAACAGGTCTCACTGAGAGTAGAATAAAAAAAATTAAATACGGTTACACGTTAAATGGGAGAAAAAAATATATTGGATTCAGTAAAAGAAATTACCTTCAAGTGGAGGGAAAATAAATTAATAAAACCCTTGTTTAAAGTATAAAAGTGGAATATAAATAAAATTATTAATTAAGCAAATTTAATCCAAACATAAAATGAATTTCCTAGCACAATTATTGTTACGTAAACAAACAATTCACTTTGTTGTACAACAATTTTAATTAAACAAGTTGGGAAAAGTCGCAAGTTATTTCCAACATCTACAACAAACTCATAGAAAAATCTCATTATACGCCATAAAAAGAGGTTCTGGATTTATTCAAAACTCTCAAAAATGGCGTACGCTTGGCTATGAAAGCCACAACTCAGTCTGGTATTCTCTGTCAGACTCAGTTCACTGCAAGCCGTTGGCATGACAACGAACGCCTTTTAATAAAAGTCCCGTATTCCTTTCGCCATCCCGGGGAGAAATGGAAGAAAGAAAGCTTTATTGTGTGCAAAATACATGTGTTAGGTCATGGTCCCTTCAGACCAGGAAAACGCTGTGATATTCAAAAATTACGACAATTTTGCACCAGCATGCGCGCATGTTTTACCGACTGAAAGCTATATTCTTTCAAGCATGCAATTCATATATCTTCATTAAAATTTGAATGCGAAAAAAGACCAAAGCGTTTTCAATCGTTATTTTTTATTCTCCATATAATTCCCTATTTTTTTTCTTTTTTCTTTCTTCCAAAGAAGTTTTTCCATCAGATTAAGCGTGAGGAACTACCATACACAGTAAAGGCAGTGCTTCATCCATTCTTCCCAACATTGGCAAAGGTTATAGAGGAAAAGAGGAGACGATAGAATAAATTGCAATCAATGAATTTCCAATTGAATTTCAATTGGTAAGAAAAAAATTATCTTATACCTTTTAAAATGAGCCTACGTTATAATTCAATTCAATTCTAAAATTTGATAGCTTTTTTTACAATTGCACATTTATTTTTCAGTACTCTTCTTTACTCCTACCCTAAATTCTTCCAGTTCCTAAAACATAAAAAAACTGTTACACTTTTAAAAATAGTTCTAAACTTGACATACGTATTATTTAAAAGAACTGCATTGGACAGGTATGGATGAGAGAAAATAAGAAAAGTGTCAGAACAGTCATAAAAAAATGACGAGTACCATCCCTTTTGTCAGGTGCAGATGTGCAGATTTTTGGTAAATCGTAATTGAGATGTATATATCCAACTTCACTTTTTCTAAGTTGTATGATACCAATATTGACATCAAGTGAAAATTGCTTTCCTTTTTTTATTTAAAAAAAAAAAACAGTAACAGTAAGAAAGTTAATTTATTCAATGCAAATAGAATTTAAACTTTCAGCCAAGTGGAAAAATCTGTTTCTCTTTGTGCTTAACAGATCATAAAAATTGTATGTGAAGTTGCTCAACCAATTCGTAAAATAACGTCATTTAGAAATAATAACAATAATGATAATAACAACAAGAGAATAACACGCTGCATTTTAATTCGATTTTCATGATAAACATCAACTCAAATTTAAAAATTAACACGTTTCGTTGCTAAGTTTTTGACTGCACTAATTGAAATTTAACTTGAAACACACACATATGTTATATAATTGTCTTAATTTCTTTCTCTTGTTGATTCCAACATTGATTTTAAAGTAATTTAAGTACAGATTAGTGAAGACTCACAGTACAGTATAGTAACAACTAACAAAAAGTAGAATTGAAACAGCGCAGAGAATAAGAAAGGAAGAAAAATGAAAGAAGACAACATTTAATTCGGGTTAACAAGGATAAGACACGCTCCACTGAAAACCAGATTACACATGCAACACTGTAGCATAGTTACGCCCATGCATGTGCAAAATGACAAAAATAAGAGCTCAGAAACTATAAAACTAGCAAGTCGTTATTGAGAATGGTGGGAAAGAGCGAGAAGAGTTATTGTCTCTTAATCATGAATATTTGATAGAACAGATACTAGGCAATACATGCCTCATTACCTCTGTTTTGATGGCGCATAATGCGAATTCATGTGTGTTAAACCAAATAAACTCATATTAATTAACTGATAAGTTTGTTTTGTAATGTAAAGAATAATATTCAGCTTTATAACTGAAAAATAAGAAACTATTCTATCAGTTTAAGTGGTTTTTGAGATTTTAAAAAAAAAAACTTTAGTTGAACAAATATTGGAATTGAATTACAGACCAAAAAATATTTGATTTTAGTGCATTTATTGATATATGATATTTCTAAACAACACTAATGGCGATTCCAGCTTTAAACAGTTTAGATTTACAAAAACTATCAACTTACTAAAAGAATAGTTGTTTTAAAAAAATTAATGCAATTCAAACTCTTAAATAAATAAAAGTCGTAGATTCTGTTTATTTATTTATACTGTATATGTTTATTTATATATTCAGAAATCTTCTTCAGTAAATATTTGTCTAATTTTCTTCTAAAAGCATAATCTTGAATAAAATATATCTTACTTCGCATTGTCAAATACCACTTAAATTTAAAATCATAAAATAATATTTAAATAACATCATTGCATTGGACAGTTCTGTTAAATATATATATATATATATATTCCATATGGAATTGTTTGTTTTACATAAATATATATATATATATATATATATATATATGTAAGACAAACAATTCCATATCTTTCTTTCGTTCTCCAAAGACAATAAGATTGATGCATACACTGTTCTTTTTAAGTTATCGCATGTACAATTCTTTCATAAAACCATAAAACACATTAAAAATGCTTGTCAAAAAGCACCAAGTTAGTGAAATTAATGTTGCAGTATTCTTAAAATTGCAAAAATTAATCAATTAAAATTTCTGCACAAAAATATATTAATAAGAAGTGTTAATATTAATTGCATTAAAAAAAAGTACATAAAAATTTCGATAATATGTTAAACTTTAATATGTAGATAAATCCGTAACCAAGCATGTATACACATGCAAATTGATTCCATTACAATCAGGTTAACACAGCACTCCAGAAACGTTATAAAATGTGTATAACGAACGAACAAACACATTACCTATGCTTGATGTTACCAAAACACAAACAAGAGAAAAAAACTCATTCTTTACTCGTAAAACTCACTTTAAACTTCAACACTATTCAATTTATTATACTTCTAAAAAATATTATAATAGTTATAAATAACTGGTAAGTCTCGTTACGGATTACAAGCTAATTAAAACAATGTATCTTTAAGATACACTGCATCAATTTTAATGGCAATCCTCTGGGACGAACTTTTCCTCTGATTACTCCTTTTCTATCCTCCCAAGCATCAATGGAGATTAGATCACATGGTCGGTGGCGTAAGACCTGCAGCTAGGTGATAGAACCTCGCTAACAGCAACAGCCAGTCTAATCCTATATCAAGCAAGAGGTCTAACTCATTTACACCATTTTAAGGGGTACTGCAGTTCCCACTATAACTGCAGAAATCAAAGCATTGTAGCAAATTCGAAATCTAAAGTTACTTTCATACCTCACTCCTTTTCTCCAGCTCCTTAAAATTTATTGACACGAGCAAAGCACGTAGCTCAGACCTCAAAAGTATAGCCGCAAGCAGTACAACCCACCGCCTATCCCATTACGCGTCCACACCCACGCACTACTAGCACGACGTGCAAATGAGATCTTGATAGAAGTCGAGAAACCAGTCAGCCCTTTGCGTCCATAGGATTTCGTCGTGTTGTAGCTGATTCAAACTAGGCAACTTCTTGCATTCCAATGATCACTTTTACAAGCAACAGCCAATACTCCCAACCGACCACAGATATACATCATCCAGAATGGGCAAAACAACACTTTGCGTTTTTGACGCTGCTGTTGCGTTGGTGCGGATGCCACTGCTGCTGCATGCGACATGCAATTATTTATCGCTCCTGTGTGTTGTTAGAGTGTGGTGGGAGAAAGACGGACTTTTCACGTGCATCATGTCCGACTTCTTTCTATAAACAATAATGACAGATTTTCTCACGTACATGAGAACAAAGAGAGACGTAAAAGGTATAGATCGAATAGCGGATATTTGGCATAAACTCCAAATAGGCATTTCCGTCATGTGTGACGTGATAATTGCGTGTGGGGAAAGGAAAGTAAAAGATCCCTTTCTCATCTCATCGATCGACCAGAAAGGGACATGAGCAGACTGAGACTCCCGACCTCACACATGCTGACTCTGTCAGGCTTTATGAAGCGTATTCTCTCTAGCCATTACAAGACACCGAAGCTTCACGATTCCAGATCGGTTCTCTTAGAAACTAAACTGTAATAAATACACTTTGTTTCAAACCTCAAATTTAATATAAAAAAAGTTTTAATATATAAAAAAAAAACTAGATGAGAAAGTAATAAGAATAAAAGTTTAAAAAGAGAATTTAATTTGTCAATAATTAAAAATAAATTTGCCACACGTGCAAAACATATTTTCGTATCGATCAAACACTTGAGAATTTTGATAAAAAGAAAAAAGTTGTGAGTTATACCCTATATTGGGAAGCCCCAGCAAACAATTTTGTGGGCCTTTTCTTTACGAGCTCAAGAGTTATTGCTAGAATCAACTCGCACCTTACCCCTGTGATTTCTAGCGCTGATGTCATGATGGGCGCCATTACAAAGACTCACAACCATAGAGAAAAGGATGACAATGACGTAAATCGCTGGGAATAGTGTTGCAAGTGCACATCTTTGTAGCTATACATTACACATGACAGCTGCCTTCAGTATTTACACTCGAAATTCTCCCCAAAGACGACAGCCACATGCATTGCTACCTACCATTACCATATGATTGATATCCAACTAATTTTCTAAATAATGCACTTTAGTCACAAATTCAATTGAAAAGTTTAAAATTAATATTTTTTTGCTTCCCCTATCAAATTGATAAAGGTATTTAAAAAATGAAGTTTTGATTTATTAAGGTTAATGGTATTGAAATGTTATTAAATTTCTAGTGATTTATTTATTTATTTCTTTTTCTTGTTTTTGTTTCAACTTCTTTTCATTAATAATTTTTAGATGAATAATGAAATTGGCAACCTTTAATTAGTTTTTTCAGATTAACCAATAGATGATAAGTATTTTTCTTTAAGATTTAGTTCAAATCAATACCTGTTATGATCTACCGAAATCACAGTTATCGTATTATATCCAGCAAGCTAATTATTTTTTAGGCAATTAATCAAACTGAATGAGGTTTTTTCCATCCTTATTAACCGGTAGCATTGAAGAACCCATACATTTCTTCCGACCCCATAACAACCACTTTATTTACAAGCATTCGATCATGGCAATTATTTTTATCGATGAAGGTTGTAGTTACTAATGTCAGAGAAATCGATTCAAATTACCTTCACTAAAGTTAAATAAATTAAAATGCCAACGAAAAGGTTCTTGTTCATATTTTATTTTATTACATTTAAATTTTTCTCTTCAAATAATATTTAATATTTAATTTCTAAAATGAATAGGTTAAACTAATAAAAGATGTTTGTAATAACATTGAATTTCTTATTTATTTATAACATTTGCATAAATTATTAGGATATCAAGTCATATGTACACAATAAATAATTTTAGCTCTGATAATGAGAAAAATAAATCAAAAACAAAAACTGTTATCCTGTAATCTGGTAAAATAATTGAAAATTTATAATGATTATTAAAAAATATCATTAAACATCTCAGAACCTTTTCAACTTTATGCTTTCACAAACTATCTACAAGTCTAATACTTTAAAACAATTTCAAAATAATCGCCGCATGATAATCCTACGGGAGCAATAGAGTAAAGCTCAAGAGTAGCATAACCAACCATTTCTCGATTTTCTTGTTATAATTTATAGAATAATTCATCTTTTAAAAAAAACTACAAAGCAAACCGGAATTTTACCGCAAATAATAATAAGTCTCTCGTGGCTATTTACCCCAAAATCGCCACATCATTATTAGCCAATAGTTCTCACTCAGATATTCAACCAAGTTTTACTTTCTTTTCTTTCAGTTACAATCCATTAATAGAAAACTGCGAAATAAGTTTTTTCTCTTCCTCCCGTCTCATTTTATTAGACTGAAGTGGACGATAAACATGCCACTAGCAAAGTTTCACAGTAACATTTCTCATATAAAGTTCAGTTGTAAAAACTTATTTCTAAGGTCAAGGCGTCGTGATAAAGCCACATAAAACAAATAAAAAAAGGAATGCAATAAAAAAAATCTCTTTTCCTATACCTTTGTTTGTTGATCTCTTAAAAAAAAATTACCCCATTTGTGTATTTGTATGCAGTATGAGTTACAAAGAAAAATAGTTTATGATAAAATGTTTTTGAATGACATTGTAAACAATAAAATAATATAAAAATACAGTAAAAAAAAA
>JAQFZN010000225.1:0-39408 GCA_034687075.1 Geophilus carpophagus
ATAATTAAATACCAATTATTTTGTCTCGAAGTTTCTCCAAGGAAAAAGCTGATGAGTTGTACAGTAATGATAATGGCGTTTTGACAGGACTTAGAACATTTACTGTCTGTGTTGGAATCTGCACCAACTCAATGTAAGTACAGTAGATAGCGGTGGTCGCGTGGTACAAGGTAGAGCCCGGTTTTGACGTCATGCGCAGATTGCGCATGGGCAAGATTTCTCGCGCAGCACCACATTGGCGCTACCTTCTACTTTACTTACCTTGCAGAAGACTGACTGTGCCTCAGCTTAGGATTAAGGGTCAGGTGACCGGGAGGCGTGGCCTTCTGGTCGCCTCTTATTGGTTGGTCTAAGTCACGTGACTGCCTTAGGGCATGATGTCCAAAAGACCGTCACAATTTCCTTTCACTTTTCATTAAGAAAAATGATCTCTCGTGTGTAGCACATTAGTTCTTAGCTCGTTATAAACATTTATTATCTATATCAGCCTACTTATTTCATGTTCAAACTATAAGCCTATTAGGCTTGGAAAACTTAATTATTATTGTTATTTTATTTATTGTTCTTGTTACTCATTATTATTATTATTACTCTCTTTATTATTACTGCTCTTTATTATTAACATACTTGTTCTTTAGGTTTAAGTTTGGGCCTTTTAGCACATGCTATTATTAGCATGTGCTATTCCACATTGTTCATGCACTCTGCAGCACACTATTGTCACAGTGTGCTGCAGAGGTATTGTAAAGGACAAAATATCAAAATAAAATCAGTTTCAACTAGGAACTCAAAGAGGAAATCTCTTTTATTTTCTCTCCTTCCTTCCAGATCCAGAGGAACCAAGACTAAGTCCAATTTGGACTTGGTCTTAAGAAAACTTAAAAGAGAAGAAGCTGAGACTAAGTCCAATTTGGACTTAGTCTCTAGAAGGCTAAGAAGAACTTCAACTAACATTACCCTTTCCCTTCCTCTTACTAATAATAATTACCTAGCTCGCTGATCTCCTCAATTGAGGAGGTTGCAAGAGCTAGACGAAAAGAGCCCCTAGGAGGTTACTAGTGTAAAACCTCCTGGGTAATTATACAAGAGCTCTTTTAATCATTTAGGGGAGACTAGGTCTCAAGGCTACTAGAGCCTTCCCTCCTTTTTCCTTTTTTCCCCTGACCAAGGAGTAGCCTGTGGCTATTCTTTAGGTACCCTTCTCCCTCCAACTTTGAAAATCAATCTTTCTGCCGTGCGGAAACATTTCAATAACAAGATTAAGTAATAAATTACAACTAAAGTAATTTATGATAAATTTGTGACGGGATGAGCTAAATTCTTAATTATGTCAGTAGAGAGCGCAGCATTAGCCTGATGTAATCATTCAAAGATAAATTGTTAGGTTAATTATTGATATTAACCAATAGTAATTAATTATTATATTGCTTTATCCCCTTGGGATAATTATAGAATCTCCTGAGTTTTCTTAATGAGAAGACTCTGATTATTAAAAGAGAATTGTACTTGACTTGAAACTGTGAACATATGATCTTGAAATAAGAAATATTATGACCTGAGATGGCATAGAAATGATATATATGACCTGTGAAGGCATAATGGCTCGACTGCCAATGGCTCGATTGCCAATGACCTGTGATGGCAATTAAATATGTGACCTGAGATGGCACAATAGCTCTTGATGAGTCCGTTTACTTGTTTGTTTTGTTCTGTGTTGTATTTAATTTGCCTTTTGTGACATTACAGCTCGGAACCCATGAAGAATAGAATACGAATTACCCCTAGATGCGCGGCATGTTATTTCGTAACGTTTATTTGATTTATATAATTTTAGTTTATTTTACTCTCTTAGAGAATGTAGTTGTTAATTAATACTCATTAACGTTTGCTTATATGCTATTTTAATTGTATTTCATTATTCAGTTGCACTTAGTGCTTTACTTGTAGTTGTATTATTAATTCTTTATATTAATAAATAGTTTGTAATGTTTGAGAATAACTGTAGTTGGCTTTTCCTTAATTCACACTGATCTAGTCCCGTCACAAATTGTTGCTTTTGAACACTTGGTTGTTTAAACATGAAATTGAATGCTTATAAAACCAACAGATTAAACTATATAAACAACTCGAGCTGAAAAATATACAAATTAAATTTCCATAACAATGAAAAACAACTATTAACAAAATTGCTTTTTTAGTTGATGCTGGATAAGTCTGAACATGCTTTTAAAATATGCATACTAAAAGTTATCTCCGTAAGTCAAATAGGCTTTTTCAATACATATTTTTACTTTTTGGAATTCTGTTGACTTGGTATAATACTAACAACAACAGAAGCAAGAAAGCAGCGCTATTTATCCTAATAATTTTTATTACTACCATACTATTCTCATTTGCTACTTTAATAACTACACTTATTTTAAGTTTTCGTGATGTTGACGCAGCATTTAGAATAACTTTTCAAATAATTATATTAATACCTGCTTTAGCAACTCACTTGTTACTGTATAACAAACGATTATCTATTTCTTCAATATTTGCTAAATTATCGATGTTATCGACAAGTAGAGGTTTTTCAAACATTTGTTGGAAAAATTTATTGATTCAAGTTATTTTTATTATATTATTACACACAATTCATACATTGTGGGCAAATATACATTTTTTTAAATATAGAGTAGCAGGAATCTGTAATAGCGTAACCATTTCCAAAATAGTGTGTAAAAATCCCCAAATATTATCGAGAATTTTACTTAGTTTAAATATTCAAAATATATTGCTTAACATAATAACTACTTTATTTCTGAGCACAATGTACTGTTTTTTTGCTCATTTATGCAATCTACTTGTTCTATATTTTGAATATATAAATGACGTAATGATGAAATTAGTTTTAACAAGAAATTATATAAACAGAAGGGAAATATTGCAGTTGAAAGAGAAATTTCTTAAGGGAGAAATATTGATTGAAAAATATCTAAAATATTTTCACCACTACTTTTAATTTGGTGGATAAATAGTGCTCTCAGTATTTGTTTTATACTGAAAAATCTAATTCATTTGAATGTGATAGCATTGTTGCATCTCATAAGTGCAGTAATTGAAATAACCAGATTTTATATTCTTTATAAGAGTGCTGCTAATGTAAATCATAAGGTACTGTAGTAACATAATTAATTTCATTAATGCTTACTAAATAACACTGCAAATTTATTTTCAGGTTAAGTGTATAACTGAACATTTCACAACTTTAGCACCAGGCAAAGGTGCAGAGGTAAAGTTTGTAATAACATTTTGCTTTAAAATGTATTAAATTGTCACTTCTTGATATTACAGAACCTTTACAATCATTTCTGTTTTCACTTGCAAACAACTCAAATCGGAATTAATGTTTCTAATTTGTTTATTATTGATTCTAAATGCATTTTGAATGTAAGTATGCTATTTTTTAAAATTCATTTACATGGATATGTATCAATTATTAATTTAGGTATTATTTGCAAATCTGTAATGATTGATTTCTTTAAAATTTTCAGGTTATTGCCACTATAATTACTTACGTAGTGGTTTTTTATCAAACAGTTTGAGCGATAAAAATGATACTGATTAATAGGACATTATAACAGGTTTCTTTATTTTTTAACAATTTAATAATTGTTTAATTTGATTAACTTAATTTTGTTTAACCTATTTACAAATTTATTTCTCATTATTTGATTAAAAACAACTTAAATGGAAATATTAAATTTTTAATTTATTAAGTTGCAATAATTTTGTTTACATTATTTTGTTGTTGTGATTTTTGTTTACGATATTCATTAATAACTAAATTCCGTTCTGATTCTAAATGCATTGCTTCAATTGGTGTTATTAATTTCTTTTTCTCGGAATAAATTACATCATTATCCATCATTTTTTGTAAAAGTAGAGATTTCCGTTCATTGCTGTCTTTTAGAGATTTAAATGGACGAGTTTTAATGCTAGGTGGCTCCATTGCAACTTCACCAAATGACACATTATCTGTAAATAAAAAACAAGTTAATTTTAATATTTTAAATATATTTTAAAATATAAAAGAATAAAATTTGATTTATTTATCAGTTATTAACCTTCCATTAGCTTGAATTCATCAATTTTATTCAATTTAGCTTCTCTTTGCTTCAATTTTCTTTCTTGTTCTTTTATTTTTCGTTTAACAGTTTTTCTATAAATTAAAGAATAAAATCAATTTCGTAGTAGAAAATTCAGTCTGTTTCTAACTATTTCAAATACATACTCTGATGACAATTTTTGTTGTTTATCCATACTCATTCCTCTTGTTTTCTTCCTAATTTCATACTCAAGCTCTTGATCAATATTTCTTCTCTTTCTAATATCAACACCACCTTTTTTATTATCAATAAAATCTACATCGAATTTATTTTCCATTT
Organism: Geophilus carpophagus; assembly: GCA_034687075.1. Classification (NCBI taxonomy): domain Eukaryota; kingdom Metazoa; phylum Arthropoda; class Chilopoda; order Geophilomorpha; family Geophilidae; genus Geophilus; species Geophilus carpophagus. The sequence continues at coordinate 4,431 of JAQFZN010000225.1, forward strand.
TAGTTTGGTTTATCACATCCTAGAAATCAAAAATAGTTTAAATTTAAAATGAATAAATTATTTAATAATCATTTTAAATTATTTAAATAACTAAATCTCACTTGTGCTACTTTTCCAACTCGAATCACAAAACTATCTACGTTTTCTCCAGATTTCATTTCAAATTTTGGCACGTCTTTTAAAGGCATCTTCATACCTGGTTGTTTTTCACCAAAATCATCAATTTTGAACTTCAAAGCTGAAAATAAAATTTTCATATTTTAATTTTCTTCCGGTAAGTAAATCACATTTGTTTTATAAACATATAAATTTTACCATTTCTGTTTCTCTTTCTCTTCTTTTTTTCAATTTTTTTACCACCTTTCATCTCTTCTTTCATCTCTTCTTTCATTTTGGCTTTTAATTCCATCATTTCCAATAATTTTTTTGGAACTTCTTGATAATCATCATCTTTAGGTGGGATATTGATTTTGTCAGCATGCCTATTTAAATTCAATTTGATTACATTTCAACTGACAATTCATTTTAAAAACAATAACAACACTTACTTATACAGCAATCTTTTACGTTCGCCAGTATAAAATGGATCAATTGCTTTAATTTTCTTATGTCGTGAACTTTTCGGAATTTTTCTACCCATGATCACCACGTTTTCCTGAACTTGAATTTAAAAAGGCCTAATGGAAATACAAGAAGCAGATTGGCGTTATGCATTATGGGAAGCGCCATTAATGTAAATATTAGCGACCTCTAGAGATTAATTTTATAATCCATTTTTTTAAGTCATGTTCAAGTCGAAACAGCCGCGTCATTACATCATATCTCGTAAGATCACAGATGAAAATCGAGATTAGTTTATATGACTTTAATTTCGTAGAAAAATAAACTAGAAAAAGTTTTCACGCATGCTCAGATTGAGTTACAAACCCATTTCTATCCCATAACTAGTCATACCTGTGTTTCACAATAACATTCAATCCTAGAATGGCTACTCAAAGCGAAATACCTGAACGTAAGTTTAAATCTATACAGAAAAACCTGTTTAATAAAAAAAAAGATCAAACGCGATAAATATTTTCAACAGATTGTCCGGGAACCGAGAGTGAAGAAGCCGGAAAGGCGTCTGCTTGTCAGGGGTGCCCGAATCAATCGCTATGTGCGTCGGGGAAAACCAAAGGAGAAGATCCAGGTAGATTACAAAATTGAACAATATAAATAAACCAACACAAAATACAATCATTTTATATTTATTTCTTTTAGATATACCTGTAATAACCGAGAAATTATCATCTATTAAACATAAATTACTAGTTTTATCCGGTAAAGGTGGTGTTGGAAAAAGCACATTTACTGCAAATTTAAGCCGTGGAATTGCTGTTGATGAAAATAAAAGAGTAAAAATTAATATATTATTTATTTTGGTGTTAAAAATGAATTATAACTTAAATTAATTTCTTTTCAAGGTTGGGGTACTTGATATTGACATATGTGGACCGTCCATTCCTCTCTTACTAGGTGTTGATGGGTTCCAAGTACATAATAGCGGTTCAGGATGGTCACCAATTGTAATTTCTGCACTTTTGAAAAATTTTAAAAATTTAAAAAATTTGAAATTTTTAAGTTTTTTAAAATTTAAGATAATAAAATATTTTTTTAATTTGTTTTTTAGTATGTTGAAGATAATTTATTGGTTATGTCGATTGGATTCTTATTGAATCCTGAAGATGCAGTGATTTGGAGAGGACCAAAGAAAAACGGTTATTTTTTTAAAAATTATTTTATTTTTGAATTTGAATTAAAAATTTAAATGTTATTACAGGAATGATTAAGCATTTTTTACGTGATGTTGATTGGGAAAGTCTGGATTATTTAGTTATTGATACACCACCTGGAACTTCTGATGAGCATTTATCTATTACTCAGTATTTAAAAGCTGCTGGAATTGATGGTGCGGTTGTCATAACAACACCTCAAGAGGTCTCTTTGTTAGATGTGAGGAAAGAAATAGATTTTTGTCGTAAAGTTGGTGTCCCTATTATTGGAGTTGTGGAGAATATGAGTGGATTTATCTGTCCAAATTGTAAAGTAAGTTTTGAATTTACTCAATTTATTTTTGAATTTTTATTTAGAAAAAGGAATTTTTATTTTCAGAATGAAACTCAAATTTTTCCACCAACGACTGGCGGTGGTGAAAAAATGGCGGAAATGTTTCAAATTCCATTTCTAGGCCGAATTCCACTTGATCCTAGAATTGGTAAATTAAAAATAAAAAAAATAAAAAAAATAAAAAAGACAATATCTTTATAGTTCGGTTCTTAATTCACGAGTTAACTGGAAAATGAATTTATTTCCAGGTATGACTTCTGATAAAGGAAATAATTTACTCGTCGAATTCGCTGACTCCCCTGCAGTTGCTGCATATAAAAATATTATTTCCAGTAAGAAATTAAATACAAAAATGCAAAAAAATTCATTTATTCTAATTAAAATTTTCTATTTTTACAGAAATATTAGATTTTTGTGATAAGAATTCTATAAAATCCTGTTAACAAAATGAAGCCAAAAATATGAAAAATGTATATAAATTACTATTTTCCATAAAATAAAAATTTTTAAAGTCTACAAAATATTTATATTAATGAAATTAAAACAATCCTAAAAATATATATAAATAAAACTAAAATTTACTGCCCATATTTATTCTTCATCTCCATTTTAAGAAATGCTTTCAAAGCTGGATCTTCAATTGCATCAATAGCTTTCGCCGCTGCAACTCCGCCATCTTTATAATACTCTATTAATTCTCCAGCATATCGAATCCATACACAATTATCACATCCTTTTTGACAACATTTTGTTGGAACTGGAGGAGGGCCTTCACGTGGTTTTTTCGGACGTTTACTTAATTTTGGGGGAGTGAATTCTTGAGTGGGATTTCGTGGTGGTTTGTCATGGCCATTGCCGTTATTTTTACCGCTAAAATTTGCACATAATAAAACCTGATAAAACAAAATTAAATAATTGTATAAATTATTTTATACGCTAAAATACTTAAAATGAAAATATACCTTTGATTTCGATCTCCGTAAAATATGACAACTCTTCACTGCACAACTTGTAAATTTTGACGTCTGCATTTAACGATTACTTCAAATTTTGATATTTTTATAAATTAAAATGTCTGTTTATGGACTATTTCATGTTCGCTCATATATGTAATATCATTTAGAATCTTGTTCCATTAAAATAACACATTGATTCTGATATTGAAATATAAATTTACTGGACGACCTTTACGTAAACGATTGAGTATAAAAATGTAAATAAATTATCAGGGATCACGCCCTACACTATTGTGAGCAAAAACTTGAGTGTGATTAAAAAAACTTCCACTAGATAACGCAAATGTAAAGAAATAAATTTCAATTTTTATCAATAGATGGCCTCAAAATGCCACACATTACAACCTTCAAATGCCTTCCGAAGTAGGCGCTAAATCTAAAATTCTCTCTTTCTTCGATTATATTCTCGAATTATGGTTGGATACGATAGATTTAGTCAATGATATATTTCTAGATTTTCTAGACGTATCAACCCATAATTCTAATGGCAAACTTTGCATTTAGTGATGTAACGGGTACAAATTTTCAACTTCTCTATATAAAAACCCAAATGAAATCAGGTTTAATAAATTATTCATGAAAAACTTCTATGATTGTGTAAGAAAATTCAAATCAACATATTTATAATTTTTAATTTGATTTTTATTTTATTTTTCAGTACAATTCAGGCTGTTTACACCATCACCATTAGAAAACGTCTCAGAACCATTCTTAGACTTGTAATCACCTTCTTTTGACAAAAAAAATATAAAACAAAAAATAAAGTAAATGTGAGTATAATAAATCAGAGTTTCTCAACCTTAAATACTATACGAAGTTTAAACCAAAATTATTTCCAATTGATTTTTGGAGTACGGTTGGTAACAAAATGAAAAATATTACATAATTCTTTGTTCAAAATTTAAAAAATATATATATATTGATAAAATAATTTGGATTTCAATTTGAAATTGAGAAAAAAACTTGGTTGAGAGACACTAATAAATTGTAATAAACAAACAATTTGTATTAAATATTTTCTATAAACATGATGATGTTATTTTTAGTGAGCTCTTCCATACATCCTCTACGGCAAAATCAATAGAGCAATTGCCCTATATTTCATCCAATCGTTATTCCCAGGGTAGGCATTTGTAAACTCATAGTGTTGAATAGAACACACATAAGTAAACATGTCATATTTTCTTCCTTACAAGTACTATCAACGAAGTTATTATCCTCGAATAATGGAATCTAGTTGTCCATCACCTGGTATCAAACCGCTGCCAATTTGGAGTCCAAGACCAGTTTTAAGAGTTGATCCAATAATGAGATCAGGTGCAGGAGTGGGACGTTGTTTTGAGCAAATGCAAAGAGATCCGAATTATTTAGCGTATAGAACTCCTGACACACAGACATATATGCCGACTTTGACTCGATATACACCAGCTGAGTGGTCGAAGAACATGCAGGATCAATGGCTGACAGCTGAAAATGCGAAAAATATTTCTGAGAGGTTGAGAACTGAGTCGATGCATTTAGTGAGGTATTGAGATAAAAATAATGCCCGTGATGCCTTTTTTATTTATTTTAAATTTTATTTGGTTTTTTGATTTTTTTTTTGATTTTATTGATATTTATGATTTTTTTGATTTTTATGATTTTTTTTGACTTTTTAGATTTTTTAATTTTTATGATTTTTTTTTATTTTTATAATTTTTTTTGATTTCTTTGATTTTATTGTCTTTTTTGATATTTTTGATATTATTGACTTTTTGACTTTATTGATTTTTTTATTTTTGTTCGTGAGTAATCAAAAAAGCAAATTTTTTTAAATTTTCTATGCAAAAAATGGTATCAAACTTAAAACATAATTTGAAATGGCGTCATTTTCCTTCACCTAGTGGCAGTGAATGAAACTATACCTGAAACTACTCTATTGAAAATAGTTACTGTAATGAAATTTCTTTTCTACTTTATCTTTTAATTTCAAAGGCAAACCAATGATCAAACTCGAATAAATAGTATGGAGTCAGGACAAAGACTCGGTGAAAGAATGAATGATGTTAATTTCTGGATGCACGAAGTAAAATCAGAAGTTGAGAGATTAGATCAAGAGATGGCAGCATTACAGGATGCGCGCCGTCATTTGGAAAGAGCGTTAGATGAAACAAATAAGCCATTGCATATAGCCCAAGAATGTCTTTTGCATCGAGAAAAACGAAGGGGAATTGATTTAGTACACGATGAACCTGAAGAAGCTTTGATTAAAGTTTGTAAAATTTAATTTATATTTATTTTATATTTTTAAAGTAAAAAATATACCAAATTTATTTTTATTTTTAAAATAGGAAGTGGATTTGATCACAGAAGTACAAAGCAAAATGAAAACTATGTTGGATAAAATCAACGTGCAATTTGGGTATATTTATTTATTATTATAACATTTATTGATATATTATTTATTTATTTAAAAAGACAAATGAGGATGACTCAACATGAGATGGAAAAGGATTTAAGTCGTAAAATTGCTGCTTTGGATTTGGATAATATTTGTCATCAGTTGAACAAACACTCACCAGGGATCGGTCATTTTAGAGGAATTGAAAGAATGGAGCAAAAGTATATTATAATTTTATACTTTTTGATTTTTATAAACGTAAATAAAATTATTTTATTATTTCGTTTACAGTATTTCAACTCCTGAGACCTATCCATCAAAATCAAATGATAATATGGTAAAGTCACAAAGCATGAGACTTTCATCAGCACGATTAAGAGCCGAAACGGAAACATTAATAACTAATTGTGCACATGACATGTGGATATCATGGACCAATACAAACACTAATCTGCAACAGCGCTCTAAAGAGGGATCAACGGCTCGTGATAAACTTCACATGCATCTTGCCAGAGTATGGAACACCTTAAAATTATTGAAAAAATATTATTTGGAAAATTACTTTTCCAGTTCAGTTCTGAATACACAACTGAACTGGAAACAGAAATCTCTTTATTTTAATCTTCAAATTATCTAATATAACCAAACTTGAAAAAAAAAATAAAAATTAAACAATATTTCGTATTTTTCTAGGTCAATACCGAAATTAATGAACAAAAAAAACATATTGCAATGATCATGAGATCAATTTCGGACAAATCGTCGCCGTTACAAGTAGCACAGACGAGATTGGAAGTCCGAACTCACAGACCTAACGGCGAATTGTGCAACGATGCTGCACATGAACGGTAAAAATAAAAAATAAAAATTCAAACAACTTTCCGTTGGGATTTAATATTCAAATTTAATTTCTCATTTCCAGATTGGTGAAAGAAGTTGACGATATTCAATCAGATCTGGATAGATTGCACAGAAAACTAGAAGATAGTGAAGACGCATTGCAGTCATTAGTCCGCACTCGTGCTCAGTTAGAAGATGATCTTCGCTGTAAAGCGAATTCAGTTTTCATTGACAGAGAACAGTGCCTTGGCCTACGAAAAAGCTTTCCATACAATGTCAACATTGTGTTCTGTTAAGCAAAATCATGTTACATGTTTATGTACACACCTAAAGGTCACTGTCAATTATTATTGTACACTTTTTATTTATTATTATATTTTGTCTTTTTTAGAAAAAACAATGTACAAATTCTATAAATTATATAGAGCAGTTTATTAAAGTCATTATCATTACTTATCTAATTATTTCAATTTCTATAATAAGACGGTACTGGTAATTGCAACCCATCTCTTGCTTCAAAAAATGTATATGATAAAATAATTTCTTTAACATTCTCCATTTTAGGATCTTCAGCAAATTCAGGGTCGATGTAAAAAAAAACTGGCATGTCTACTTGTTCGTGAGGATTAAGACGTTGTTCTTCAAAACAAAAACACTAAGAAATCATATAATTCAAATAAAAATAAATATAATAATGAAAAAATAATAACTTACCTGAATTTTATTAAAATATTGACCAGCATCGAATGGTATCACGTTGTAAGTAGAAATTCCCACAACAGGTTCATCAGTTGGGTTTGTTGCTGTGTAAAAGGCAAGTGCAGTATCACCTGGCACTAACTGAGTAACAGAAAATTAATATGTGAATTATAATATTGTTTATTTTATCAAGATAGAGATTAAAATACATACGACAATTTCTCTTTGTTGTGGTTTGAAATTCCATTGCATGCTTGATGAAGTGTCAGCATTAAAATGAATTTTAATTTGTCTGTCTTCTATTTTCTTCATTGATTCCACTTTACTGGTGTCAACATCACGGGAGATTTCACCACCATAACTTGTTGCCTAAAAAGATAAGTAAAGTTAATAATTTGTATTTTTATTATGGATTTTTCTTACTTGGCAGAATATTCTATACATTGGCACTGCGGCATAACTAAGTCCAACTATTAATACAGCTACTGCAGTTAGGTACATTAAAATAGATTTTACTCGTTTTTCTTCCTCGGTCTTCGTATTTGTGTGTTTTAATCGTATAAACATTTGATAAATTTTTGATTGGTTTATACATTTGGGATAAGTTGATGATGATAAATTATATACACACGTTAAGTTTAGTTTTTTGTATTGTGTCCGTTGACAGTAGTTAGATTTTATCAATTGTGTCGATTTTATTGGTTTGAGAAAGCCATGATTGTATAAAAGTATAGATCGGTTAATTATATTTGATAGCTTCAAATACCTCATTTTTGTCGCACTCCTGTTTAACATTAAGATTTGTTCTGTTGGGAGAAAAAGATATTGACAACCCTTCATTTATAATATTTTTAAAAATAATTTTTATTGTAGATTTAAAAGTAACATAAAATTTATTTTTTTGTATAAATAAAAATAATTTAACAATAAAAAATTATAATATATCAACATATATAAATTGTAAATTTTGATACTAGGTGTTATTACGAATCGCTCTGCCGCTAACTAAGAATAAATGACGTAACTTGTGATGTTCTCATTCAAGCAGAAATCATGGCTGGGAAGTGAGAAAATAAAAAGCTTTACGATTAAACGTAGAGCTTTAAAAAAAACTTTTGAAAATTTAAAAATGTAAAAAACTTCAACACAGTTTTATAATTAAATCTAAAAACCCAAATTTCTCACTTTATTTCTTCAATATGATAAAACTTTTCCCGCTCTCCGTTAGATGATGTCCTGTTCCGAAACGACCCTTCCCAGCAGCAATTGCAGAGGTATCGAACTGTGCTTAGACTTCAATGATGCAGTTAACCACGAATGCGTACATTAAGGGTTAAGAACAATTTAATTGGGTATATAGAGATATTTTGCATAAATCAAGTGTTTTATATTTTATTAAGTAATATTAAAATTTATAACTTTATTTACAGTGATTCTGGGAAATGAAAAAAAAATGAAGTATCAGTCTGCGTAAATACAGATTGCAAACAATCTATATGATGCAAACAGAAGAACTATAAATAAATACTTTTATTTGGAAAAATAACATATATAAGAATTTTTAATTACTATTAGTGCCTTATAAGGTTTGTTTTTCTTATTACTATTTTTTCAAATTTTTAACCCATTTCTAAATTTTAAAATAATTTTTTCAGTTTTCAAAATGTCCGAAGAGTCACAATACAGCTTATGGCAACTCATCCCAGATACAATTCTTTTGCACATTTTCGGTTATATTGAATCAAACGAATTACTAAAATGTGGTCAAACGTGTAAATTATGGCATCGAGTATCTTATGATGAGTTTTTATGGCGGGATTTATTTTATAAGGATTGGAAAATTCCATACGGTACAAGCAGAAAACCTGATAAATTATCATGGTTTGAAGAATACAAAAGACTGAAGTATCACACACCTATGATAGAAACTGAAGTATTGTATGAACACACAAATCAAGTTCTTCATGTCAGTTTCTCACATAATGGTGAAATGTTTGCAACGAGTTCGAAAGATGGATTTATTAAGGTGAAAATTTAATTTTAATTAATAATTATTGAATTTAAATTTGTTTTAATTTATAATTTATTTTTTAGGTATGGAATTCGAATTATCCAGCAACGATAAGATATAACGCAGATATGAGAAATCATGGATGGAAATATACACAGTTTTCACAATTTAATGAATCTGATACACTTTTGCTCGTTTCTGGAGTTCATGCAGGTCTTAATAACAGCAATGGAGAAATTGTTGTGTTCAGTGTTGATGGTAAATATTTAAAGAAAAAAAAATTACCAGATTTAAGACTAATATTAGTGTTGTTCTGGTACTGGTATTTCATTATTTATAGTTTTAGTTGTTTTTATAGATAGTAGATGGATGCTGCGTTCAATGTCTAAACCAAAATTTAACAGTTAAATTGTTTTCTGACAAATGGTTTTTAATTATGAATGCTCTTAATTTCAACTACAAAAACGGTGTAGCACAAGTTCTAATTAACATGTACATGGTCAGTAAAAATCTGGGATGCAAATCTTTTTTATGATAACTTTCTGTTTAAAAATGCACCAAATTTGAGATAAATTTGTTTATCTTTATTAAAAATTGTGTCAGAAGCTTAATCTAAACATTGAAGTAGATGTATGTATTTAAAAATAGTCAAAATTAATCCATCTAACTCCATGCAAAATGGGTGCTGCTCAAGGTCTGCCAAAAACAAGATTAAAAACAAAAACAGGCCCATAATCAGCTATAAATATCTTTTCTACGAAAAACAGTTTATTTTGTTTTTGATGATGTTTATTTGTCACTTCCTATTGCAAAAAGCATGTTTATTGAGATAAACAAGAAAAACCTTTCTGTTTTTAGACATTGAATATAGCTAGCAGACCCATATTAGGCATGTGCCAACCTAAATAATAAATACCAATCTGACAGCAAGTGTTTTGATTTGCACATAACTAGAGGGTAACTTTTCCCAGATATTTTTTGTTCGCAGGAAACAGGAAATTTAAAAATCATTTTCTCGGGATTCCCGGGAAATTTCAAAAAATATGGCCACATTTGAATTGTTTGTTGCTTATGTTTAGACAACCGCCATCTGGATAGTTGGATCAAATATCTTGTCCGCTTTTTACTAATATACAAAAGTTGTGTGTTTGACAAATTAAAGGCAAAGATGGTCCCAAATGTGCCATGTAGTCGGAAAGGCAGTCACAAATTATCAACAACTGTAATTTTAACACCAGCAAAGATTGCTGGTTTTGTAATTACTCTTAAAAGATTTAACTGACCAGAAAATGGGATTAGTATTGTTATTTCTGTTGATAGACAGCCATGTTTCAAAAGATATTCTCATAAATTTGCCAAAAACTCGGCTTCAAATTGATTTGCATGTGAATTTGAACTTTAAATTCACACGTTTTGTTGGCTCAACCAACAAAGTTCTAGGGAACTTGTCAATTTTTTTCCTGGGAAACAAGAATCTTTAAATTGAAAAACTTTCTGGGAATTTCCAGGAAGAACCCTCTACTTCAGGGGTCTCCAAACTATGGCCTGTGGGCTAACACCAGCCTGCGAGTACCACCAATCGGGCTTGCCATAGTTTATTAGAATCCACTTCCGTGCCCTGTGCCATAGATATCGCACTTGCTGGCTAGTCCCGAAATGAAAATTTGTGCGTAATTCAAAACTACAGTAAGTTGGTATGATGAGCTAGCTAGGTTTTGGCCCTTGGGACTTAGTAGAGGAGTCAGTGTGAGAGTCAGTGTGGCCCTTAAGCTAAGAAGTTTGGAGACCCCCTGCTCTACACATAACTTAAGCACAATCTTAATAAAAAAAATACAGAAAATCGAAATAAAATATTAAAAATATCAATTATTATAAATCAGTAAATTTTTTATTTAACATCACAGGGTGTGTGACAATGCCCAATATCTGTTAAATTGAAATGCCCAAAACCAAGGGTCTTTCAAAACAAAACTGAAATAAAAATTTATAAATAGCTTGTTCTTTAATACAGTTTTTGAGCTTTTTATGCAAAGAAAGTGATAATTAACCAACTTGAATTAATTGCTTTTTTTTTGTTATATTTTGTTGCTTTTATTACATTTTTTGTATTTTTGTTTCTCTATGATACCAAAATATCGGTGTTGGTAAATTGGTATGGCATTGCAAGCCCTACCCATACGTACCTGCATTAAATTAATTCCATTTTCTGTTTTAAAATTTGTAGGTGAATTTACGTACCAAAGCAAGGTAGCTAACAAACCATACGACATATTTGGCACATGGTACAACGACACATATCTCCTTTCTGGCCAACTTCTATGGTTAGGACAAATGGTTTCTAGTTCAGTCCTCTGGCTCAATTCAGCTTACCAAGAAACCGAAGCACCAAACAAAGCAGTAGTTACAAAACTGTATAAATTCTATAACAAAAACGCAAGCTCAGTCCGAACAATAATCGTAGCAAACTGCGTGTCAAACGAAGAAGACAGTGAATTAAATGATCAAATTCGAATGGAAAGTGTCAGCCATGTTCGTGGAAATCCATTTTCTCACACCAGCATGAACTTAGAAAGACAACAAGGATCAAGTTCGTCATCTGCACCGAATCAAAACACCGCACCAAGTAAACGAGATCGACGATTACGTCGAATAACTGACCCGGATAACCTTAACGATCTTGGCAGATCGATTTTATTAGAAAACAACTGGAGTGATGATGAATCTGACGACTTCGACGATTTAATGATGGCGGAAAATTTTCTTCAGCCCGTACCGCAAACGCCCGCCATTTTTGCTCCTAATCCCGACGTTGTTGAAGCCTCTTTTAACCAAAAACTCGGCAAAAAGATGCAATATGGAGATGGAGATGTATTAGATTCGAGAGATAAATATTTAATATTCACTACAGGGTTTCGAACGTATACCCCGCATCAAATTGGGTTTAAAAAAATTAAACCGTTTTTGTTTCGGGATAAAATCAACATGAATTTGAATGATAGATTGTTGGAACAACAGGAACGATTGCTTAATCAACCAAATGTTGAGCATAATTATGAAGATGAATTAAGTGTGCAGCATATGTTTGATAAAGTCGATCATCTCATTGATTTAAATGGACATATTATAGGAATGGCTTTGTCACCTGATCACAGGTAATTTTTCTTAATTTTGTATGTTCAAAATTAAAAATTATTTAATAATAATTTAAAATTTTGATTTTTTTTTAGATATCTCTACGTTAATAACAGACCCTGGCCAAATGATTGTAAAATTACAAACCCACTGGATCCACCACCAATAGCACAAGAAATTGACATACATGTCATTGATCTTGTGACGCTTCAAGAAGTTGGAGTTATGTTACGTTCTCATAAAGCATATACATCCAACGATGAATGTTTCTTCATTTTCTTGGATGTTTGTAACGATTTTGTCGCTAGGTAATTTGAAAATTAGCGATTTTCTACAACCGATTAATTTTATATTTCGAAATTTTTAATAATTATTAAATTTTTATGTTTCAGTGGAGCAGAAGATCGTCATGGTTATTTGTGGGATCGCTATTACGGAATATGTCTGTCACGTTTTAAGCATAATGACGTAGTTAATTCGGTTGCTTTTAATCCTGTTGATTCAGAAATGCTCGTAACTGCTAGTGATGATCACTCGTTGAAAATTTGGCGATCACGAAACCGCGTGAGTGAGATTAAAGCGACAGCTAACGGTTAAAAATATAAAGTAGATGCTTTTGTAAGGTATATTTAAGTAAATTGCATTTCTTGTTATGAACATATTGCATATATTTTTGGTACGTTTGAGGCAGCTATAGAATCGCTTGCCATTTGTTTTGAATTTTTATGTCAAAAAAAATTAAATTAGTTTAAACGGATGTGAATACAAACATTTATATTTATTTATTATAATTAAGTGAGAAATAAAAAATATGTTGAATTATTAATTTATTTTGAATTTGTTTCATTTAATTTTTATTTCTACAAAATGGCGACTTCGACTTTTCCCAAGACTGCTTACCTTTTTGTTCTGTTAGATTAATTTTATCTAACTTTTTTACATCAAATAAAGAATATAAAAAACATATTTTTATAAACATAACATAAATTATACGTTTTTATGTACATAGATATATTTTTTAATTATTTATTTATTATTTTTTACCTGAACATAAATCATAAAATGTTAGATAAATTGTCGATAGATGGCAGATTAAGCTTGTAAAGGTTGATTTCCTTCAGACCGCGGTGTGCATGACCATAAACACAATGGTGCAATCGGACGAAAAGTGGGTGTTTATTCTAGACACTGAATGGTCTGTGAAAGGAGATATATCAGAATATTATTATTAACGATTAATAACCAATCTGTAATAAAATCGTAATAGCAATGGCAGCTAATAACGGTTCAACATCAAACTCTTGTCCAAACGATGGATTATTAATTCCTAAAGAGGAAAAAGAAGATAGTACAATCAATAACTCGAACTTCACAATGGAAAGTATTCCCTCTACTTCATTCCAAGGACAAGATTTTGAATTAAGAGATATATGTGGCGTCAGTGTATATAATCAAACAGAACTTGAAGAAGGTTTATTAAAACAAGTTGATGAACAGGAAAAACAGAGACAAGCAGAAAGCGCTAAAATTGAATTAGAAAGTGTACAAATTGATATTAGGTTTGTGCATTGTATTACAAATTATACACACTATTTATACATAATTAAAATGTAATTTCAGGTTGGTTAAACAGAGGCTTAGACATATTGACCAAGCATTGGCGATGCCATCAAAAGATTCGACAACATGGACTAAAGCTACTAAACGACAAGTTGAAGCCATTAAAAGAGAAAAAGAAAATAAAGTAATGTGTCTTATGTGTAAAGTACTTTATAAAGTTAATTTTTTTATTTTATAGGAAAAACAAATGAAAAAATTATTAGCTAAGCAGAAATCGTTGCTTTTACGAATTGATGGTGATTCGAGTGACACTTTAGAGCTTGATGATGGTATGATGTCATTAGAAGAGTTTGAACGTTTAATAATAATAATTTTATAATTAAATTATTATTATAGATGAAGAAATGGATCCGGAAAGTCGTTATCAATTGGAAAGTATTTTTGGTTTACGGCAAAAAGAAACAAATGAAGAGAAATTAATTCGAACTGGTCACATGACACCATTCGGAACAGTTATTGGTGCTAAAAAAGCTCCATCGATAGTTCAGTCGTCAGGATTAACTGATTTTGAGAAATATTTATTAAGTCAGGAGGATTTAGGTAAAAAGAAAGTTAAGAAACGAGTAGAGGAAACACAAGTTACAACGAAAAGGAAAAAAGAAAAGGAAAAAACTAATTTGAAATCGACGCCATCATTGTCATCAATAATTGAGAAAACTAAGAAAAAGAGGAAAAAGAAGGAACAACTAGGTACTGTTTTACAAGGTGATAAAGTTCTTAAAGGAAAGAGAAATTACCAGTGGATAGAAGAGGAACAAGTTATTGATTTAGACCGGTTTAATGGTAAACATTTATCGGATTCGGATTATGTTCCATCGAGCGATGAAAATATTGAAGGTAATAAATATCAATGAATAAAAATAATGAATTTTCAAATATTTTTATTTACAGATAAAAGTAATAAAAAGAATAAATTATTTTCAAAAAAAAGAAAAAGGTGTTCAACGTCTGATGAAAGTGATGAAAACGATGAAAAAAGTAAAAGTTCATCATCAAGAACCAAACGTTACGTTGACGATGGGAATCAAGAAGATTATTTAAAGAGGATTAAAAAATGGCAGCGTGAACGGTTAAAAATTAAACATAGTTTGATTTTAGAGGACAAAAATCCTGATGATTTAATTGAAGAATTTCAAGATTTAGGAGATGGATTTAAAGTACCAACACTTTTATGGAATAAATTATACAAGTAAAAAATATTAAATTTTATTATAATTTTATTAATTATTAATAATTAATAATTAAAATTGCAGGTATCAACAGACTTGTGTTCAGTGGTTATGGGAATTACATTGTCAACAATGCGGTGGAATTATTGGAGATGAAATGGGATTGGGTAAAACTATTCAAGTTATTGCATTTTTAGCTGCATTATGGTTCAGTAAAGTTCTTACACGAGGCGATAAGTAATTAATTATAAAATAACATAATTCTAATATTAATTTCATTAATATTATTAATATTTTTGATGTAGGGTTCGTGGGTTAGGTTCAGTTTTAATCGTCACACCCACAACTGTAATGTTGCAGTGGGTAAAAGAATTCCATCAATGGTGGCCGCCATTTCGTGTTGCAGTTTTACATGAATCAGGATCATACACCGGAACTAAAGTAATAAAATTAGTTAACAAGTAGTTAGTTTATTGATTATTAATTATTAATGACTTATTTTGAGTGTTTAGGAATCGTTAATTCGTAATATAAATAATCATGGCGGAATTTTGATTACATCATATGGCGGTGTAAATATACATCAAAATATACTTTTACGATACGATTGGCATTATGTGATATTAGATGAAGGACATAAAATTAGAAATCCTGACGCACAGATTACATTAGCTGTCAAACAGGTGAAAATTATTTTGAAAGTTGGTTTTTTTTTTTTAATAACTAAATTTTTATTTTATTTTCAACAGTTTCCTACTCCACATCGAGTAATTTTATCAGGATCGCCACTTCAAAATAATTTAAAGGAATTATGGTCATTGTTTGATTTTATATTTCCTGGCAAGTTAGGAACTTTACCAGTATTTATGGAACAATTTTCAGTTCCTATTACATTAGGGGGTTATGCAAATGCATCAACTGTACAGGTATTTTTGTCATTTTGTAATAATTTTTAAATTAATTTGTTATTAATTTTTGTTAATTTTTATTTTCGATATAGATTCGAGTTGCATACAAATGTGCAGTTGTTTTACGAGACACAATTAATCCATACATTCTTAGGAGAATGAAATCTGATGTTAAAATGAATATTAGTCTTCCAAATAAAAACGAACAGGTTTTATTCTGTCAGTTAACTGATGAACAACGTAATGCGTACAAGGAATATTTAAATTCTGATGAACTCAAATCGATTATTGGCAATAGACTTCAGGTTTTGGAATGAAATTTTATAAATTTGATGAAAATAAAATAATTAATATATTTTTTACAGGTATTTGTTGGTTTAGTACAACTTCGAAAAATCTGCAATCATCCTGATTTATATACTGGTGGACCTAAACATTTCGGTGACGTTGATGAAAATTCTTTAAGTGAAGATAAACGATTTGGTTATTGGAAACGATCTGGAAAATTGATTGTAGTTGAAGCAATATTAAAAATGTGGCATGCACAAAAACATCGAGTTTTGTTATTCTCACAAAGTCGACAAGTAAAAGAAATAATAAAATTTAAAATTCATTTAATTAACTAAATAATTATTCCCTTTAGATGTTGCATATTCTTGAAGATTTTATTAAAAAACGAGAATATACTTACTTCAAAATGGATGGTTCAACGTCAATAGGATCTCGGCAACCACTTATAAATAAATTTAATTCGGTATTTATTAGCAGGGTTGGCACGCTATTTGCAAATTTTTAGCGTGCTGCCAACACTGTTTCTTAGAAGTTTTATATTATTTTTAAGGAAATTCTTAATTTGTTAACTATAAAATTAAATTTCTTTATTTAGGATTCGTCAATATTTATATTTCTACTCACCACACGCGTTGGTGGATTAGGAATTAATTTAACAGGTGCAGATCGTGTTATCATTTTTGATCCGGATTGGAACCCCAGTACTGATTTACAAGCTAAGGAACGAGTTTGGAGGATAGGTCAACAAAAAAATGTAACCATTTATAGATTATTAACGACAGGAACTATTGAAGAAAAAATTTATCACAGGTTTAACAAATATTTTAACAATTTTAATTTTTATTAATTAATTAATTTATTAATGATTTATTTATTTCAGGCAAATTTTTAAGCAGTTTTTAACCAATCGTGTTTTGAAAGATCCAAGGCAAAGGAGATTTTTTAAAAACAATGAATTGTATGATTTGTTTACACTTCAAGAACAGGGAAGTGAAGGTGCAGAGTCACTGGCTCTTTTTGCTGGAACTGGGTCCGAGATTAAAGCACCAAAGATGAAGCAGAAAGTTGTAGCTAAAGATAAAGTTAGAAAGAAAGTTGAATCTGCAAAAAAAGATAATTTTAAAATTGCTAAAATTGAAAAGGAAATTTGTGATGATATAAAAAACAACTCGGTTGAGACTGAAGGTGAATCTGTAAAAAATGACGAATCATCTGATGTTGTTTTATCGGAAGCAAAATGTGAACAAATGCGTGAATTAGCAAAAAGAATTAGTCAACAACTCGGGAAATCACTTCAAGTTAACTGTAACGGTTTTAAATTGAATAAGGATATAGATAAAGATAGAAAAAAGAAAAAAAAGAAGAGAAAAGTTAAAGCAAGTAGTAAGTTTTTACCAAATCATTCTTTAGATTTTGAAGTTTTTATTATTTTGGTTTTTATTTGTAGTATTTGAAGGGGAGAAAGTAAATTATTTAGTAAAACAAGAAACGTACAGACACGAAAATGATGAAAAAGAAGATACAAGTAAACATGATGATTATGTTTTGAAAAAACTTTTTTCAAAAACAGGTGATTGTTAATTTTTAAGAAAAAATAAATTAAATTTTGTTTAATAAATTGAAAAATAAAATATTTTATTTAGGCCTACAATCAGCTCTTCGTCACGATGTAATTATGGAATCACCAGAACCTGATTATAAAATAGTTGAAGCGGAAGCTGATCGCGTAGCTAAAGATTGCATTAAGAAAGTGCGAATGTCACGAAAATTTTGCTTCCCCGCTGCAGAAGGAGTTCCAAACTGGACTGGATCTCAAGAAACATTACCAAAAATGCCTAAGTAATTCAAAAAAGATATAACGTATTAAAACATGAAGAAATATTTTGTAATTTCTCTTAAAAAAATTGCAAAATATCTTAGGTGTGCTCAGTATCTTTGCTTTCATTGCTTTAAAGCAGGAAGTAGATGTTGGAGTTACTTTCTGAACATGAAATCGGATTTCTTCTGCAGCCATCTTGTTTTGACAATAGACAAAATCTGATTTCATTATCCACCATCTCGTTTTCACGACAAATTGGTGTTTCTCACATCATTTTATTGTTATAATCTTGAGTCGTAGAATTAGTTCAAAGATTTAATTAGAAATCAACGAACTTTCGGAAAGAATTTAGTTATTGAATGCACCTTTTGCGTTATTAAAATTTTATAAAATGTTAAAATCATTACAATTTTTTCAATTTTAGACCACGATTTGGACAGAAAAAGAATAATCAACTTGTACAAAATAATACTAGTGATAATTCATCAGCATCAACATCATCTGTACCATCATCAATTTGTATAGTTCCACAGACATCAAAAGATAAATGCGAAACTATAACATCTGCAGAATCGAATTTGTCGTATAATATGAAGACTAAGATATTCGTTGCTCCACAATTCACTTCTACTACAGTTCAGTCCACTCAGGATTTGTTATCAAAATTAAAGGAACGAAACAGTTTAGAGTCTGAAAGTGATGAAGAAGATATTGCTTCCATTTCAACACTTCCCACAACTGAATACGACGAATTGTTAGTAGATATGCGTAATTTTATTGCTTTTCAATCGGCAGTGAATGGACAAGCTTCAACTCAGGAAATTTTAGAACAATTTAAGAACAAACTTCCAAGTGAGAAATCTTCTTTTTTCAAGGCTTTGTTGTATCAAATTTGTGAATTTTCTAAGGATAATCGAGTGTGGTACTTGAAACCAGATTTTAGATGAATGTGAATTACTGTAATATATTTTTAAAAAATGTATTCTATATAATAATTACTTAATTTGTCACTGAATTGTATTTTTTATTTGTCTTGGGCAATTTCATGTCATTATTTTCCATTTATTAAATTTTTTTTTTAATTTTAAAAATAAATGAATTATTTGATTTCGGTTATGGAAGAAAACAATAAGGAAAACTTTAAAAAAGTAAATTGGAGGCGCCGGGTATCGATCCCGGTACCTCTCGCATGCTAAGCGAGCGCTCTACCATTTGAGCTACGCCCCCTGTTGATAAAACATAAGCGTAAGAATAAATATATACAAAAAGTGCAAAATAATTTTAAAGTAAAAAAAATATAATTGTGATTAATAAATACCTTAAAAATTGTTTTATAATTATTTAACTAAATAACCGTAATTATTAAAATTTTAATGCACATTTACAAAATTAATTTTGCACAAAAAATACACCGCAGTAATGGCGTACAGGTACTTAAGGCAGACGATATTTTTAAAAGAGTATACAATACAAACTTATCTTCAATGGATATACATTTCTACGTGTAATTACAGCACCATGAGCTGAGTATTATTTTTAAGTAATTCTTTGCAATATTCAGATGAATTTAAATTATTTTATTCATTATATTTAATGCTTTAGGAACAAAATGTTGAAGAAATTTCCTCTTTGTTTTACACTTGTTAGGAAATACACAACTGCAACAGTTCCACGAGTATGTATTATTGGAAGTGGTCCTGCTGGTTTCTACACAAGTAGAAGGTTAACTCAGGTTTGTTAATTATTATTTAATTATATTTGCTAAAATTACACAAATGATTTATTCTTTTTATTTTTTATCGCAGCTTAATAAAAATGTCTTAGTTGATATGTACGAGAAACTTCCTACTCCATTTGGTTTAATACGTTATGGTATTGCTCCTGATCACCCTGAAGTCAAAGTATGTTGAAATAGACAAGTTTTATTATAAATTTCAATTATTTCTACACTCATAGCTGGTTGAAAATGAATTTACTAAATTTGCTAAGGAAGTTAATCGGTTTAAATACATTGGAAATGTTAATGTTGGAACCGATATCTCAGTTTCTGATCTACAAAAAGCTTATCATGCCGTTGTTTTTGTAAGAAAAATATATAAAAATAAAAAAATATATTTCAATATTAATATTCTTCTTTTTGTAGTCTTATGGAACCCCTTCTGATAAACATTTAGGAATTCCAGGCGAGGTAATAATAAAAAATTAATTTTACAAATTTTATTTTAATAATATTTGAATTTTTAATTATTTAGGATCATATAATATCACAACCAGCTGTAGTTGGTTGGTATAACGGTGTACCCGAATATAGCAACGTAATAATTGATTTAATTAATTAAATCTTTAAAAAATTCTAATAAAAATTTATATTTTTAATTACATGTAAATTTCAGTTGAAATTCAATTTAGACTGTGAAGAAGTTGCTGTTATTGGTCATGGCAATGTTGCTTTAGATATCAGCAGAATATTATTAAGAAGCGTGGATGATTTAAGAGTAAAATTTGAATTAATTTTTTTAAATTAAATTTATTTATTATAAATGTTATTTATTATTTTTCAGAAAACTGATATAACCGAATATGCGTTGGAACATCTGTCTAAAAGTCGTGTAAAAAGAGTAACTTGCATAGGAAGACGTGGTCCATTACAATCTTCCTTTACTATTAAAGAATTCCGTGAAATGGTCGAATTACCTGATTTCGATGTTATTATTCGAGCTGAAGATGTAGAACCCGTTTGTCAATTAATTCCTAGTGATTATAAATAGAGTGGAGATCTTTAATGCAAACTAATTAAAATTATTTTTATTTTTAGCTTTACCAAGACCAAAGAAAAGAATAATGCATTTAATAACTGATACTGCTAAAATTGCACCAAGTTTAAGTAAACAATGGCGTGTTGACTTTTTACGGAGTCCGTTAGAAGTTACTAAAAGTGGAAAAACGTTAAATTTGAAGTTAGGAATTAATAAATTAGAAGTAAAGATGTAAAGATTATTTTTCTTATTTAACAATATTTCAAATTATAAATGTTTGTGCATATTTTGATTTGAATACTCAATAACCCATTTTTATTTTTGTATTTGCATTTATTTATTTTAAATTTTATTTTAAAGGGAACTGATGCAACTGCGGTTGCTGTATCAACAGGACAAACTGAAACGCGAGAATTTGGAATGGTTATACGTAGTGTAGGTTATTCTGCCGAACAAATCGATTCTGTTGTGCCACTTGATACAAAACGAGGAAAAATATTGAATAAAATGTGTAGAGTTGAAGGAAAATCAGGTGAGAAATTTAAAATTTGTTTATCTTAAATATAAATATTTTTCAAATTATTACATTTTATTTTGTTTTAGGTTTGTATTGTAGTGGATGGATACAAGAAGGACCTGTTGGAACATTAATTACAACTAGAAATGGTTGTTATGATACTGCAGAAATAGTAAATCATGATATCACTAAGAATGTGGTATCTGTTAATGACGTTAAACCTGGGGTTGAATTCATTGAGAAGATATTAAAAGAAAAAGGTATGAAGCATTGGAATAATTGTATACTTTTTGTTAGTAGAATGTTGATTTATTATATTTGCAGGTATTCAAACGGTTAATTTTGAAGAATGGGAGAAAATTGATAGGGTAGAAATAGAAAGAGGTGCTAAAATAGGAAAACCAAGAGAAAAAATTATTAGTATTCCCGAAATGCTTAAAATTGCAAAGTCGTAAAATTTTTAATATTTTTGTAAGAAATGAACATAAAATATTCATTAAATAAATCAGTTTATTACTGTAATAAAAATATGAAAATAAAGAAATTTTAAAATATATGATTTCAAATAAACCTCCAAAATGGAATACTATTAGGCAAGTATGGATCTTTTGCTATCTAATTACATCTGGTGAACAAAAAAATTTTTATAAACGTTAAACTATCAATGGAACTGTAATGAGATCATCTTTTTTTATTTTAATTAGTTTTGTATAATGCGATTTTTTATTTATTTTACTAAATATTATATTAAAATATATGCAAAAGGAAAGGTATCGTTCTACGGTTAGAAATATAAACAAACTTTGTAAAAGTAGATTGATACATGTGATTAAAGGTCGCCAAAGCAAGATACAATTAACAAAACTTATTACAGGTAACAAAAATATATAAATAACAATGCATTTGATTTAATGGCGATGATGCATTAATTTGAGCCAATTCCGTTTTAATTCGTGTTCAGAAATTTACGAATTTAATTTAAATTTTACAGATTATGTTACGAATAATTTACTCGTGTTTTCTATCAGTTCGACATTTTTCAATTAAATCACAAACTATTCCTCGAGTATGTGTAATTGGCAGCGGACCTGCTGGATGGTTCACAAGTCGGATGCTAACTGCAGTAAGTTTCTCAGTTTTAATTCTGAATTATAATTTTATAAAAATAAGATATTTCAACAACTATTTCAACTATTATTTTCAGCATAATGATAAAATTAATGTAGATATATATGAAAAATTACCTGCTCCATTTGGGTTAATTCGATATGGAGTCTCCCCTGATCATGCTGCGCTAAAGGTACACAAATATAATTCAATTTATCCTAATTATTATAATTTTTTAACAATAATTTTAGGCAGTCGAAAAAAAATATAGTAAATATGCATCTAATTCAAGGATAAAATATATTGGAAATGTTAACGTTGGAACTGATATATCAGTTGAAGAATTACTTAAAGCTTATCACGCTGTTGTATTTGTAAGAAAAATTAAAATAAAACAAAATTTAATACAAACAATAATAATTTTTTATGTTTTCGTTTTTAGTGTTATGGATTACGTAATGACAGAAAATTAGGAATTCCTGGTGAGGTAATATTAAAATAATTAAGTTGTAATTTAAATGTTTACAATAATTTAATTTTAGGAACATATAATTCCAGCGCCAACTGTCGTTGGTTGGTACAATAGCGCGCCTGAATATCGAAATGTAAGAAAATTATAATAAATAAATGAAAAAAATATTAATTAAATCATAAAATATTAAATATTAAATATATTTCAGGTGAAATTAGGTTTAGATTTTGAAGATGTTGCTGTTATTGGTCATGGCAATGTATCTTTAGATATTAGCCGAATATTATTACGGAATATTCATGAATTAAAAGTATTACAACAAAATAATTAAATTAACAATTTTAAAACACTAAAATTTTATATTTTTATAATAGGAATCTGATATATCAGAACATGCATTAGAAGAGCTTAATAAAAGTCGTGTTAAACAAGTTACATTAATAGGAAGACGTGGATTACAACACGTATCATTTTCCGCTATAGAAATGCGCCGTTTGCTCAAATTGTCCGGTTTTGATGTCTCTTTTAGTTTAGAGGCTATTAATTCAATTTCACCACTAATTCCTAGTAAAGTGATAATAACTTACGAATATTATAAAAATTCTATAAGTAAGAATATTAATTTTTGTTTTTTAGCTATAGGAGCAGGAAAACAGAGGTTAATGCAACTCTTACAGGAAACTGCTGAGAAAGCAGTAATTAAACCAGCAGAAGATAAACATTTGCGGATACAATGTTTACGAACTCCGTTAGAAGTTACTAAAAATGGAAATAAATTTACTTTAAAGTTAGGAATAAATAAGTTAGAGGTATTTTATGCAATAAATCAAATTTTATATTTAGAAAATTTAAAGAATTTGAAAATTATTTAAAAACTTTTGTTTTTTTATTTTATTTTTATGTTTTTAATAGGGTGACGGTATTGATGCTGCTGTAAAACCAACTGGAGAAATTGAATCAAGTGATTATGGAATGGTAATTTATTATTTTTTTAAATATGGGTTTAAAAAATGGTATTAACATTTTTCTTCAAACAGATTATACGAAGTATTGGGTATTCTGGAGAGTCAATTGATCCATTTGTGCCATTCGATACAAAAAATGGAATTATACCTACGAATAATGAGGGCCGAATTGATGGAAAACCAGGTTTTAATTTTTAATTTATGAAATTTTAATTTTATTCATTTATTTATTTCTTTTTGTTAATTTTATAGGGTTGTATTGTAGTGGTTGGATAAGAAAAGGACCAGTTGGAGTATTAGTTAACACTACAGATGATAGTACAAAGACTGCTCGAACAATTTGTGATGATATTAAAAATAATATTTTACCGATACATGAAGAAAGACCCGGATTTGAGTTAATTGGAGCGGAATTGAAGAAAAAAGGTGAGTGATAAGAAACACTAAAAAATATACAGAAACTTCTGTTTTTGCAACTTTTTTATTTTAAATTACAAAAAATTTAATATTTTTAAATTATAAATCTAACTCTTATGTTGACGAACCATTACCTTACTCATGAAATGAATATATATTCAAATTTTCTTCACGCCGGTTAAATATACAGCAAGAACGTTAAATTTAACGGTTTTTGCTATCTTTTTATGTTATTTATTTTTTAATTGAAAATTCATCGAATTTTGAAATTTTACAAGAATTATTTTTCAAATAAATTAAATTTCAAGTCACGTTTTTTTCCAAAATAACCGAACGAAAATGTGTATAGTGATAATCAAAAACAATAGATGGCGCTACATGGATTTAACTTTTATTTTATTAATCCGTTTATTTTCAAAAAAGATTTAAATCTTTGTTGTAATTTACAACTAACAGACTATAAAGTTTATTACGTAGGATGGTAGTTTACGAATTTGGAAAAAAGTTAATTTGACAAGAAAAAATAATTTTTACAGATTTCTTTAGTACACTTAATTCATCATCAATGTAAAAGCGCCGTTAAAATTATAACCCAGCTTAATATTGAACCGCGTGTTTCAATTGGCTCTTAAACATAACGTGGGTAATTGATAAATTATTTACTTAAAGCTCGTAAAAAGTTGGTGAAAAGCAGTTGCTAGACATTAAGAGATTGATGAATGATCAGTAAAATGGCGCTCACATCAAACCACAACTGAAATGAAGTACCCAAATTTGTAAACAAAACGTGATGAAGTGTTTTCCATTAAAACTTGATGGAATATTCGAGAAAATTAAATGCAAACTAAAGAAAAAAAATTTATTAGACCTTTTTCAATTTTTCAATGGAAATGCTATATAAAAGAATATTTATGAGGTGATATTGGTGGAATTCTGGGTATTTTGTTTACTACCTGAGTAATAACTACAGGGGCTAATAAAATGTTCAATTTAAAAGCAAGTGACATTTTAAAGTTTGAATGCTAATTAAGGTTAGAAATGCCTTTTTTATTTTTAAAAGTATTAATGTAATTATTTTTGAATAATTTTTAATATATTTTAATTTTTTGGTGTAAATTTTGTAATGTAATTTTTTTTCTGTTTTAGGTGTACAAATTGTTACTTTTGATGATTGGCTTAAAATCGATGATGAGGAATTACACAGAGGCGCCCTACTGGGAAAACCAAGAGATAAAATTTCAAGTGTAGCGGAAATGTTAAAAATTGCAAATTTAAAAGTCAAAGACAAATATGCAGCTGATTTGGATAAAATTAAGAATTAGTATTTTTTTTTTTTTATAAATTTATTCAGGACCGGTGGAAAATTAATGATATTTTACTTTATTTTTAGAAAATAAAATGTCATTAATATTTTTGGAATATTATTTTCTGGATATATATTAATATTATTCAAATTGGAATTTATATTAAATTTTTTTTTATTAAACATCTTTTAGAATTGGTACATTTATTGTTAACTAGACAAAGTTTTTGAATTAATATACATTTTTCTGGGATTTATTCAAATAAATTTTTATTTTTATTTTCTGAAATTAAACAGTAATTTGGCAACAAGCAAACAGGAAGTTATATAAAGAATTACGGTAGATAACTATTCAAGCCACATTTGTCAGAATAGGCTTTTAATTAAGAAAAAACTGCGCAATTTTTTATCAACTGCTGATTAATAACTGTAATATCGCCATTTTATAAGTTTTCATATAATTTGTCTCAATTTAAAAAATTTGAAAACTTTTAAAAAGTTAGCAGATTTTTGTTCTTTATTTTGTATATTTGTTTATACGTTAATAGAACCCTTGTTCAATTTGATATTTTGATGCGACTGAAGCTCAGTCACTGAATACGAGTTGAGACTGACAGATGGACATCATAGTGTGAGAGTAACGGTATAATATTAAGTCCAATGAGATTTCAAATAGCTCAATAAACTGGCGACCTGTTTGTTTCGTGTTACATTATCAAAATTTTCAGACCACTCGTGATATTACATTTGATAATAAAGATAGAGCAAATGAAAACATAAGCAGATTTTATTTTTTATTATCCATTTGTAAATTTTTAATAGATACAACAATAAAATGAGATGAAATGAACGAAATTAAATTAGACGTGTTCAGTATCTAAAAATTAAAACGGTTTTTCTTGTTTATCTCAATAAACATGTTTTATGCAACAGTAAGTGACATGTAACGTCATCAAAAAACACCAGGAACGGTTTAATAGAAACGACACTCGTTTTTGAGAGCTGGTGAGTAGCAGCCATTTTGGATCGACTTAGATAGAAATAGGTTTAATTTTGACTATTTTTTTACGACTACTTTCACTTAGATGTTTAAAGTAAGCTTTTGATCCAATTGTTTATAAAATAATAAATTGAATTGGTCTCAAATATGGCTCATTTCTTGGGGACGGCCTAATCGCCTGGAGAACCTTTGGTCATTTTGCCCGACAGACGTAGAAACAAAAAGTAAATTTTATGGAAAAAAGAAGCAGCCAATTAATGTTTTGCGCACACACAAAAATCCAAGGACCGGCCCTGAAGAAAGTTATTGTGTAAGTGGGGTACCATATACTTGCTCTATACCACTTCTGAAGTCGAAATTAGTTATCAAAAAACGGTTTGATCTTAAAATTTTTGTTTTTACACATTTAATGCAGCTAGTTTATCCTTTAAATTTTAGTTTTTAGCCTTTGAATGTGGCTATTGCCATTTAGCTTTGGTAACATTTTGTAAAAGTTATTGCAATACTTGATCCATTTACTTTAAAAATTGCTTTGGGGAATGCATAAACTTTTTTTCATAAAGAAAAATATTAAAAGATTTTTGATTTTTTTCATTTATAAAAAGTCTTCACTTTGATATTGAAATAAATTTTTTATTAAAACCTGAAAATAAATTACTTTTATAACTTTACATTTGTTCTGTGTAATACAAAACTGTTTGAAAATGCAATTGCACAAGAGTGTTGTCATGTTGTGTACACTTTGAACATAAGGTGTGTTCTATCTCTGTTTTTGCCTTCATCCAATACACAAACATAATGAAATCCCAACATGGAAGTTTACTAAATCCTTTGGAAATTTCTTCATAAACTCATCTCTGCAACTTTCACTGTTCACTTTACAAAAATTAGATGAGATTTTTTTCTGTGATAAACTTTTTTCATATATTCTACTGAGTAAAGGAAAATTTCATATTTGCAAAATTAAATTTTTTGTTTTACTTTTTATTTTTATCAACATCCAAATCTCTTTTTCTACTTTTTTCTACTTTTTTAATATTAAATTGAAACATCATGATAAATTTATTTTCAATATGCTGAAAAATAAGTATGTTCCAAGATCAAAGTAGTTTTATGTGTAATGTAAATAAAATAGTAAAGAACAATATAATGTTTCTGAAGAAAGACAACCTTTATTGAATAGCTTAGCACGCACTAAACAGTTATTTCTTGCTAGAAATAATTTGAAATAAGTTATAAAACACAATTAAAAGAACTAATAATAAACTAACATAATATAAAATATAATTGAATCAAAGATTAAACTAACTAAACTAAGATTAAATGGTAAAGACTAAACAAATATCAAATTATAAAAAGATTTACAATAATGATATAAAATAGGAATTAAAAGTATAATTAACTATAAAAGATACAAATAAACAAAAATGATTTAATGACTAAATAATTATTACTAATAAAAATGCACTAATTATACTAAAATGGATTAAGACTAAAGATTAAATATAAAAATACAATTAGAGTAAACGATGTATAAAATAGGAACGGTTAACAAAATATGAAATGTACTAATAATTACAAGATTAGACTATTGTTTCTTAGGGGTCTCTATTTATCTGGGTTCCCTTTGAGTGTTACAAGGATGAAACTGGATGGCCTGTAAATAAATAAAAGAGATTAAAAGTTACAAGTTGCAAAACAATGATGCAACAATGTCACATGAATTTAACATGTTTTATTGAATTCCTCACATGTCATTTACATAAATTAATAATCTAAAGTTTTTTATATTCAGCTGATTGTGAAATAATTCACCTGGTAGATGTTTGGTGGGACACCCTGTATATCTCTAAAGTGAAATACATACAGTAACTTGGAAAGCAAAAGCACTACATGTTATGGTTATGGTTTATTAGGCTCAGCACAGAAGTAAACAATAACCAGCTCACTATCGAGTGAGCCTATTAACTATTAGTACTCAACACAGAAGTAATTAACAGGTTGTAGCTAAGTATATAAGCTATCGGAGTTAGAAATCACTCTGTGTTAGGTATTATAACACCTTAGACTGACTTGTGAGTTAGGTCACTCTAAAATTGGTATTTCAAGTACATGACTATCAATATCAAATCATTTTGGTTTGCAACATAATTAGTTCTGTGTAAATTTAAGGAATGTTGGGCTTTAAATACCCTCTTACCAGTGGCGCCATCTGGCCACTAATTGGTGGCTCCTTTCTATTATTGGTTTATCTCCTAAAAGAGGAGTGAAATGGGTGTTCCATCACACAACAGCACGTGACTTTTCACTGGCCAAAAGATATTTTCTTAAAGCATAAAAAATAAAATACTTTTGAGATCAAACTTTATAGCAGCCATTTTTATTTCTCACTTGTCACATCATAAGTTTGTAAAATGGCTGCAACAAACTGGATTATCTCCACGACACTTTATAATGCAGTTTATTTGTAATAATTATTTAGTATTAAACTATTTAAAACATAAATTTATAATTTTTATTTAAATAAATATGTTTTATATTTTTCGAAGCAAGTTTATCTTTAATTTACAAGGTAAAAACTGAAACGTTTCTCTCGAGGTTTCACAATGATTTATATATCCTCAGCACCCAGTAAATTGCAGTGGTGCAAGTACAGAAATTGTTTTTTATTTTATTTTTATTTTTTTTATTTTTCTTTCATGGCTAGCTAGTGAACGCCTTCTGGGAGTCTTTAGCAGTGTGCGTGAAATCTTTACAAGACCAAGTAAAAAAAAATGTCAAATTTCCTGCTGGACTTCACTTTGAATATCTTAAAGTTTTCATAGCAAAATGTAATTTAAATTTTTTTTATTATTTTTTATTATTTTTTTAGAAAGTTGTGGAATTAATTTTACATAATTTTTCTTTTTTATTAATTACAAACATTGTGGAGGTTAAATTTATTTCTTAATTTTATTAAAATCAATTTTTTGCATTATTTTTTGTGTTAATTAATTCTATTAATTAATTCTTTATTAATTACACAAACAATTTTTCATTTTAACTTGATTCTATATACAGTAAAAGCGCTTCGGTTACTAACAATATAATTCAAGAATTACTCAAAAGAGGGAATATTCACGATTAAAAAAAAGAAAAGATGGCGTTCAATTGCAACTGTCATATTGATCTTATTTTACCAATTTCGATGCCACAACCCATCGAAACAAGCTATTTTCATTAATATTCAGTAAATAAAATGTTCTTATTTCAACATTCGATGGCGACAATAATTAAAAGGTATTTAAATTAATTCAAAAAAGTTTCGTGTTAAAACCAAAATAAAGAAACTATTAATTTCATTTTCTTTGTTAGCTGCGACCTTCCTCGCCTAATCTAGCTTGTCTTCAAGGTAGGTGGAGAGCAAATTCAACAGATTTTTTGCTAGACTAGAGTCAAAGAGCAAAGTTTGGAGAAAGTGATTGCTTATCATACGCATCATGTAAAGCTCATTGTGATTCTGTCGATTCCAAAGACGACTTAATATTTAACTTCACTTTACCGCATTCCATTATTACAGTCGTCTTGTATTTAAATTGACCAATTATTCACTTCCTCTAAAAACATTTCAATTTATCAGACCATACGATTGTGATGTAATGATTTTAGTAATTTTATTTACGAGCTAACTTATATAATGTCATTTCAAACTACATTAATTCCATATTTTTATGAAATTTTATGTTTTTCAATATTTTGAAGCTTTTGAAAATAAAAAATTCCGTGATAAATATATAAAGACTTGAGTTCCATAAATTGTCACCTTATTTATGAGAAAGTTTCGATTCGAGTGCATTGCAAATTACATTTTCCTTTCTCCCTACAGGGATGAAATATAATAAAAGATGAAGTCGACTTGAAAGAGGAATTTTCGCGAATATCCTGCTGTGATGACAAATGGGTAATTGGCTTGCTGTGTGTCTTGAACCTTCAATTGGTTTAAAAAAGTAGGTGTTGTAAGACAGCAAAGTTGATGTTTGTAAAAAAAATAAATGGATAGAAGCTTTTTATATTAAAAAAATAAATACCGAAACAACTAAAGAGTAAGTAAAAAATCCTCATGACAATAAACTGACACAACATTAGTTTGAAGTAGTGTAAGTGGGCTGAAAAAAATCTGACATGTGAATAAATAACTATACCACAATTTAGTTTTTTATGTTTTTAATGGAATTTTTTATCAAAAAACTGAGTTTTAAAGAAAAAAATATTTTTTATAAGTTTTTTTTATTAATGTTCTATAAAGTCACTTGGTGGCGCTACTTTTGTGTTTATTTCCAGTGATGAAATGGCCGCTGATTCAAATGGTGATGTAGCTGTATTTTTAATTTATAACGGTTTTATAACGGTTTTATTTTGGTTACTTATAATTCATTTGAGAGTATATTTATTTAATATATTCTTAAACTTTTAAATATTTAAAAAATAAACAAATTCTGCTTTTTTCGTTGTTTATTCAGTAGAAAGACAGATATAAATTATTCCTCTTTAAGTGCTATCATTTTGAGTGATTACATTTTCTTTTCTTTAAACTTTTTTCATGCGCTTAAATCGTAATCGTGCTTATTTTTTATGCTGAGTAAGGTAAATCAATTTTTTCCAGAAAAGTTTCTGAAGTATAGTAATTTAAAAATAATAAATTGTTGAAGTTTTTCTACTTTAAATGATATTGAAAGGTAACCATTAAAATACAATGATTTTTTTTCTTTTATAGAAACTTGGAACAAAATTGAGTTGAAATGAAGCAGAAATTTTATCTATTTAAGGTAAAGTAAGGAGTTATTTATGAGCTCAGATTTTTATTATTTTCTATTTTTGTTTCTATTTAATGATCACTATTGCAGAGTTTGTGGCTGACAAAATGTTTTTGTTTGATGAAAATGGACATTAGATCTGTTAGTATTCTGCTGTGACAGCAAGCAATTTTATATTTCTCCAATTTGAATTTGTTTGTACAAGTACAGTTATCTGGCTTTGTCTGAAAAATCAATAGTTTTTATTTATGTTTGTATATATCAATTTTCTCATCAATTTTGTCAAACAACAAGAAAACACTGTTTAATCAGCAATTCAGCAATTATCAAATCAAATCAAATCAATTATCAAATCAAAGCAATAATAAAATGATAAATAATATTGATTTTAATAATTATTTTTAATATTAGTATATTTTTTGATAGAAAGTTGATGAAAATATAAAAACATAAATATCCAAACTGTTTAGTTTCTGCATAATTGCCAGATTAACAACCAGAAACATTAGTAAAGTGTACATTTACAGCTTTATTTAATTTATTTTATAATGCAATTTTTTAAATATATTTTACAAAATGAAAATTTATTTAAAATTTTTAAAAAAATTGCAAAATAAATTTTCCAGGAACTCTGAATGTTTATTTTATGCATTGCACTGATGCTCAAAGCGCCATAATCCTCAGTTAACTTTAGTGAAACTGGCAGATCTATCATTTCAACAAAAAGAAAACTAAATAGAAAAAATAATATATTATATTTATTCATTTAAATTATAAATTATTCAGTGTACAATAAAATTCTAGTAATTTAGGCAGATAGAAAATGTGATTACATAACAACACAAAGAAAAATAAATTTACAACAAAGTTAAAAATTTACCAAAAAACATGATTGAAATTCAGCTGTAAACAAATATTGCCATTTTTGTTTACATCATATTTTTGATATTCTGGTCATGTATTGACTTAATTTGAATTCCTCCAGAGAGTATTTTTCTTTAACTAAATTTGTAACTTATTGGAATTATTTATTTTAAAGTGTTGAGAGATAAACAAAAAACGAAGAGACAAGTTATAAGGAGGAAATGAAAGTTTATTTTTTATTAGCATTGCAAATGGATTCAGTGAGCACTGGTTAATCAGTGACAAATTGTCGGAAAATTGAAGGTGAATTCAGGTTACATTTACCACCTTAATTTGGCATTGCGATAATGAATGCTGCCATCTTGTGCTGGCAAGTCGTTAGTGGTGCAATCTGTCTTGTTTGTGGTCAAGCCAGGCTGCAATTTCTTTGCTATGTTTACGTTTCTGCTGCCCATCATTCCACACCAAGTAAAACGAAGCAGAGTACAACTAGTGTAAAGAAACAACACAGATGCTGAAGGAAAAAATACAAACTTTTTTAGGATTAAAGATAAAATACAAAAACAGATTTTTTTAAAATTAATTAATTAAATAATAATTTTATATTGGGACAATGCAATACTGTCTACTTTTGAAGGATATTGAATTTTTGGTTTTATTTCTCATTAGTTTGGTATAGTAACTTGTTAATTAGCAAAGTGCAGAGTTTACTTACAGTAGTTGATTGGTGAAATTAAGAATTGTGAAGAAAAGTGCAATTATTTGAGTGAAGTCCTTTGTTAAATTAGTTTTTTAATTAGAACGTCAAGAACTTGCAATGAAGCATAATGCGAGTCAATTTCACACTTAAAGAGACTGTGTACAACTGCTGGAAAAAGGTTTCGAACATGCTGTCATTATTTCAAAAATCTGTGTTTATGAGTATTTTGCTTGTAAATAAAAATCAATAACATAAAATAAAATTATTTATTTTATTGACTAACTATGTCACTGTTTGTGTGCCAAATTTAAGCTCAATTGGCCCAGCAGTTTGTTCAAAAAAATATTTTTTGTACAACCTGTCATGGAAATAATTTTAGAAACATCTGTTCAAATTTTTTGCCAGGTGTTGTACTAAAGGATGAAGCAATTAAACATAAATTGATATATACAAACAGCTCAAAATAACTTCTCAATTGAGGTTCAGTCTAATGCCTAGTTCCCACTTAAGCCACTTTTGTAGA
This sequence comes from Geophilus carpophagus, assembly GCA_034687075.1. Lineage (NCBI taxonomy): Eukaryota > Metazoa > Arthropoda > Chilopoda > Geophilomorpha > Geophilidae > Geophilus > Geophilus carpophagus. The sequence goes on from JAQFZN010000225.1 coordinate 37,839, forward strand.
ACTTGAGGCTTCTACAAGTTCAAACTTCTACTAATAAAATTGATACTGTTCACACTAGGGGATAGTTTTGTAGAAGTTTTGTCAAGTCTCAACAGTCTGATTATACTTTGTTTCTTTTAATCTGCTTATAAATGTTTTAAATACAGTCTGATTTTGCTTTATGGATGCCAAATCAGACTGTATTTTACCTTCATATTACAAATTTTATTTCCACTTCAACTCAGGTTGGTGGCAGCCATCTTTTTTCCATAGTCACATGACCCGAAAGGGGTGAGTTTTGTAGTTGTGACGTCAGGTTTAAGGAAACTTTTCTTGAACGTAGGTTTAAGAAAAGTTGGCCATTTTGTTTTGAGCTATACAAAACCTGTTCAAGTGTGAATCTGGGATTTTCTGAAAGTGGGCAAGTTTTGTACAAAAGTGGTTTAAGTGGGGACTAGGCATAAGTTGCCATGTTTGATGTGAAGTTGTTAAATGTTGTTTTTGAAAAGTTATGTTAAAGAAATTATTAAAAAAACTTTAATGAAATATTAATTTTATATTTATTTTGTTTTAGAAAACTTCTAAAATAGAATATATGGATAAAATTAGACTGAAAGTTTCATTAAAAGTCTAATTATTGTCATTGACACCTCATTATTTTTTCAGTTTGAATGACTTGGTGTCAAATGATCATCATTACTTATGATTGGCCTAGTCTAAAAGCAGAAATTATAGTTAAATTGACTTATTATCCACATTAAATCTTCTACTCATCTTATTTAATCAAATTGTATTCAAATATGTTCAATAGAAAGCCAAATTTTCTACAAGTACCATTATAGTGACAAATGCCACAAGCAATAGTTGGGTATAGGAAAATGTTTGGTGACCTCCTGTAACAAGGCACTCCTACAACACAGTTTTACTTTAACACAGTTTGAAGATTGCTTTATAATAAAAATTTGCATAACATGGTATTTTTTATGAACCTAACTTTGGTGTTGTATTATGGTTAACTGTATTAGAAAATTGATACTTGTGGCCAGTGCTTTTTTTGTAAAAAAAAGTAGGTGCCAGTACTCAGTTGAGGTTATTAATTTTTTGGGGTACCACGACAGTATAGCCCAGGCAAAATAACCTGGATTAAAAAAAATGATGACAATTTTTGATGTTTTTTGTGGGGATAATGATTGAGCTGTACACCGATTTGAGAATAATAATAATATAATATAGGTTTATTGTAACATCCTTGTTACAGCAAACATGGAGCGACTTTCTCTTACAAAATCGTATAAGGGAAGAAGAACATAAAGTACATCGTTAATTCGTTTATATACAGTTATAAGAACAAAAGGTATTACATCATTTGATTGGCACTTAACAATTATACAAGTCGTTTAACGGTTATGTCTGGCATGCCTCTTGCTTTCAGAAAATACATTGTTTAGACAATTTAAAGGTCGTTTTACATCTTAACAATCATAATATAATTACTGTAAGGCCGGGTGAATGCGGCCAAATTTTTTTTAAAAAGTTTAATAAAATCTTCATTTTAAGAGCTATGGCTTTGAAACTTGGCAGAAACATGTGC
>JAQFZN010000226.1:0-39356 GCA_034687075.1 Geophilus carpophagus
TTATTTGCAATATTGAGATTATTTGCGATATTTCGATTTGTTATTTTGCAATTACTTGCAATATTGTGGATATCTCATAAATCAAAAATGTCACTATGTATGCAATATACCACATTTGTTCTTCTGTGCAATTAATCACTGCAATATTTAAAAAATATCCTACAGAGAATGCAATTAATTGCAACACGCACACACCTAATATTCAAGCATGCTCACAGGTATCTGCCCACTTGTAATCCTTTCTTAAACCAATACGATTTAGTTATTACCCAACAGATATCTTTGCTCCTAACCAGAAGTTATGCATTTTCCTCAATATTTGAACCCCTCAAATAAAAAAATATCTGCATCAATGCATGCGCATAGAAATGAATGCAAAAGAACTCACTGTATATAAAACGTAAGAAATATAAAAAAAAAAACAATTTCGGTCCCACAAATGAAAAAATGCACCATGTAATGCAATTTTAGTAAATAAAGCAGTAAACACAGCACCTAATGCTCGATGTAATGCATCACTTTAAATTATAAATGATTTCCTTTCTTTCAAATCCAGCTAAAGAAAATCCTTTACGCAATTAAACCCAATGATTGAGTTGACCCTCCAATTCAAAGGTCTATTCTGGCTAATAAATTTCTAAAACAAATCACTTAGTTAATCATAGGTGTAGAGAATACAGAAATACAAGCAAAAAAATTCAAAACCCTAAATTTAGCAATTCAAATTGTAAAAAATACATTCACATCAGCCATTTTTCAATGCGGAGAAAATGTGCAGCTTTTCCGAAAACTTCTCAATGGAGCTGAATAACCATTTATTTTCCTTTTTTATGGTGTTTCACCACCCTATAACTTGCAATATCTTTATAAAACCACATATTACGAAAAAGCTAAGCAAAACCCACTCTGCTATGACCCCTAAAATGCAGCCAACATTTTGTGCGTTAGTATTAAGCACCCCTTCTTACTTTACACACCATACTCTGCTCTTAGTATAATCGTTAATCGATACATAAAGCGTAGATTAAAATGTGAAATAGCTTTTCTTCCTAAACAGCTTAATATCAAACAGGAAAAAGCCTATTTTGCAATATTTACTCATAAATTATAGCTAATTATTAAAAAAAATTATTTTATGAATACTTAATCACACAAACTTTGTGCAAGCTATGATTGGCTAGCTGCAGTGCTCGTGTGATCTTATGATCATGTGATCATCTCAATCAATCACTTAGGTTTTTTGTCTGTAATGGCGACTTAGTAACCATGTTTGTAATAGCTTCTTAATAACTATGATAATAATGGCAACTTATCAACTTGTTTGTTGCTGTATTTTACATATGTAATGTTTTATAACTTACTATTGATGATAATTAAGTTGTAGAAATTATGTATTTTATTAAATTAAACCTTTAAACTTAGTAATATTTTGATATTTTTATGTAATAGAGAGTTTGTGCAAGGCATTTTTCTGTTATAGTTATGATTTAAAAGTTGAGTAATAGTTATAACTCAACTTTTTAAGCAATAAATATAAAAAACTTACACTAAATTAAAGAATAGCAGAACCAATCACAGATTTTACCGCTACTGACATCATGTCAAAGAATGCAAATGGAGCTGAAATCGGTTCCCGGCTTCGTAATTTTAGTAAGCTATACTTTCCCATCCCTGTAAGGAATTGCTTTCATCTTAATTTATTTTGACTTGTTTATTCAAAACAAGTCAATTTGCTAACAATTTTTTGAAAACTAACGTAATTGTGAACTAAAAATTTAAATCGTTAGGTACAGGCGGCCCTCGACTTTCGCACACTCGACTTTCGCACAATTTGCTATTTCGCACATGGGCCGAACGTCAAGTGAATATAAAGTCAAGTGTGAAAATGAACAAAAAAATTTAGGATTCACCAAAAGTGATCTTATAATGCAATTTTTGATGTTTTTTTTTTAAATCCCTTTACTTTCGAACATTCAACATTCACACACATTTTCAGGAACCAATTATGTGCGAAAGTCGAGGGCCGCCTGTATAACCTTAGGGTATCGTCCTCCGTTTATGCATTTGTCATCTGTCGGGGCAATCGTCCTCTGTTTATGCATTTATTGTGTGAACACATTGCTTTTACTCAAGTCATATGACTTTTAATTGTAAGGAAGAAATGCCATATGCAGGCACTCTGCTGTGATTTTCCCGTTACCCTATTTTTAACTTAAATTAGATCATAACTACAACGGAAAAATGCGTTGCGCAAACTCTCTAGTACCTGTCATAGAAAAATTGTTTGCTACATTTGAAGTATCGTTAGCTAGAGCAATGTGTAAAAAATTAGTGCCCTCAATAATTAATACATAAAACTTATCGGAATTATTTTTTCTGAAGATTAAAAGCACTCTTAAAAGACTGTAGCCAATCAAAGTTTACACAAAGTTTGTATGAACAAAGTATATATTTACACCTAATTCTGTTTTTAGACGACAGATACATTCCCAAAGAATATATGTAAAAAAAAAATTTGTGTAAAAAAATACATTGTATCCATGGAAAAATCGAAGGTTTAAGTGGATTTAAGAATGAATATTTCAGTTATAATTAACCCCTTTTATACTGTACGACTCTGAGACGTTTTGGTTACATTGGTCGATCGTGTTAAATCAAGATAAGTGGTGCAAAAAAAGAATTAATTTTTTTTCTAATTAGTGTTAAATCAAAATTGTGTAAAAAAAGTTTGTGTAAAAACAGAACTGAGTGTATTAATATAAATATAAATATAAATTATAAGAAAAGCAATATTTTTTCCTCAGATTTTCTCTCAAGGAACTTTTACCTGACATTTTATTTACAAGTTGAAACTTACCAACAGCAAGCAATACTTTGAGTTGTGGATTCTTCTTTTTCAATTCAATTATTCTCTCATACAATCCTTTCTTTCCTTGTTTGCTATCATCAGTGCCTTCAAAGGGTGACAATTTGCCCTTCTTCATCCATCCAAAGGCAAAGAGTATGTGTGTGCATAGGAAAGGATCAATATCTTCAGGAACAAACTTGCCTGTCTTAGGCCTATACTGAGACCAGTTTGTATAATAGCAAACAACTTTCAAGTCAGATTTCTCTGATTTGTTACTTCTATTGTTTGCAGACAATGATTTGATAGTGGGCCTGATGATGGTATTTTTTCTTCCAGTTGCTGTAAATAAAAAAAGTAACATTAGATTTTTTTTCTTAAGAAAAAAAAATATTTTACATGTTTTTTCTTTATGCAAATCCGAAAAAAGCTCTCAAGATCTCAAGAGATTATCTGATATTTTTGTCAAACATTTATTTCTATCAAAACTGCACGTTTTGCATTTTTTTTTATCTTTTTAAATTACGTTTCAAAGTGCAAAGCAAAAAAACAAAAATATAGGCCTATTTGACCTAAAATGTTTTTATTATCGAATTGAGAAACCTGTTTATAAAATCAACACTTTTGCTTGCCAATCATGTTCATTTGCTCATTTTCTATTTCTCATGTCATTCTCGCAGTGTTTGTGACCCATAAAATATAATTTCAAGATTAGGGATAAGTGCACTAATAATTTCTGACATTTCGCTCAGTTCGTGCAACTCGGGCTTGGAATTTGGAAAGTAAATGTAGTGTTAAAGCAGATTAAAATAATTCAGAAAGCAAAATGCATGTAACACATTACACGTAATTTAATGACTTTAATTACGTTGCACACGATGGTTATTCACCTTACATTCTTTTCAACATATTTTTTGAGAGAAATTCAATTTTTCTTCGCACTTATTTAAGAAAACTATTAGTATGCAAATTACTTTGACTAAGAATATTAATTGAAAGAAATGAGGCATGTGCTAGAAAGACTTTTAATTAATGAATTTAGTTTTATACTGTTTTTTAAAAATATTAATTAGAAAAAAATTCTTTTTTTATGTTGTGCGTAATGAGTTTAAGTTTCATTTATAATTTATTTTATAGTGATAAATGTAATAAAATGTATACAATCTATTAATAATGTCATTTTTTAATTTATTTTTATATTTTTTTTAAATTTTTTTGATTATTTCCATCATTTTTTCAAAATGTTGTAAAATTTGTGACTTGGGCGACACGTAGTGAGAAAAAATAACTATTTTGCTTTAAAAATCAAAATTCCTAGTAGTAAAAAACATATTTTATTTATAAATTTATATTGTAAAGATATGGATGAGTAAGATGTAAAAGATGACATAAGAAATGATATTTTCTGACATGTCAATTTAAAAAGAAAAAATCTCAAAGAGATTCTGATTGAAATTGATTCAATCCATATGTATATTTTTTTCATATTTTAAACCTGTCAAATTCCTTCTCAAAATAAAATCTCTAAGACATTTGCAAACCACAAATACATCATTTTTTGACCTAAATCTATAAAAATATACAAGATTATAAATAAAGATAAAGATAAAGCATGTTTCTAATTCGACCCACAGGAACACTGAATGACCAAGTTTAAAGAGTCTACTCATTCTGCGGTTCTGCGTCTACTTAATCTGCGGTCAAGGATATAAACTGGACACTTTCTTTAACTTGTTGAAACATTTTCCCATAAGGAGAACATTTTCTCCATCAGGGAATTTTATACATGTATTATGCAAACTAATATAAACCAATAGCTATGTTCTATGTACATACTTCCTTATGTTAAAATAAGATTTTTGCCCTGCTTTACTAACCCCAAAAATAACTTAATGTCTTTAGCTGGAAATAATTAATCTGTTCACACAAACGTTATGTAAACTATGATTGGCTGGCTAGATTGCTTGTAAAATCATGCGAAAAAAACAAAGCTAATGATCATGTGATCATTTTAACCAATAACTTAGATTTTTTGGCAATAATGGTGACTTCAAAAGTCACTTTCAATTGAACTTGCTTATTTGGAATCAGTTAACAGTCACTTATGATTCCCATTTCCAGCTGACATAAGTCACGAAAGACAGAAAAGTCACTTTTATTTTCAGGCTTTTATTTCACACTTTTCAAGAGCAACATTTTCTTAATGTTTTTTGTCTTAAAAACTTAAAAATTATTGCACTTTTTATTTGCATCTCGCCTACACACAAAAAACTGCTAGAACCGGGCCTGTTTGTTTTAAGATGGAACACACTAATGTTTTATCACTTGTTAGCAATGGCAGCTAAGCAACCATAATAATAATAATGGCAACTTATCAACTACAGTAGAACTTCGATTAACCGTCACTGTCGGAACCAGGGCTGTGACGGATAACCGAATAAATCGGATAATAGAAATTTTTAAATTTGTTACTCTACTTGAAAATAATTTGTGATCTCCTTCTGTGTCATTGAGGCTCAAGCTTTCTGCGCAACTTTTCTGTACTTTTAAAACAATTTAACAGCAATAAAATCAAAAAAATTAGGCCTTATATACTTTTTAGGTCTACATATAAGCTCCACCAATGATTGGTCACTACTTCCGCCATCTTATGTATGATGACGGATAATAGAAACTGACAGTTAATCGAGCAACGGTTAATTGAAGTTCTACTGTAGTTTGTTGCTGTGTTTTACATATGTAATATTGTCTGATTTACTATTGAAGATAATTAAGTTATAAAAATCATGTATTTTATTAAATTAAACCTTTAAATTTAGTAATAATTTGATATTTTGATGTATTATCTTCATAGAAAAATCATGTTATATTAAAATTATTGTTAGCTAGAGCAATATACAAATTAGTGCCCTCTATAATTAATAAATAGAAATTATCAGAACTATTTTTTTTCTTAACACTGTAGCCTATCAGAGTTTACACAAAGTTTGTGTGAACAGACTGTAACATCCAAGTTGACATTGAGTGATGAATTACATTTGCTAGCACTTTATGTACCAATTTCATTTGTTCCCTTTTCCACTTGTAAAGCATGACAAAGTGGATCATTACATACAAGGTAGCTAGAATGATGTCATCAAATGCTATTAATACATTTTTTAAGAATGAAGAATAAATAGAAGTGCATGAATTTAATTTAAAAAATTTATTTGATCTTTTATTCACTCGTCTTATAAACCTATTAAATTTCAATCGGATTTCGTTATTTTCTTTAATTCTTTGGCATTAATTTTGGTAAATATAATAAAAGTGTCTTTAGAGTAGAAAATCTAATTTTTTTATTTCTCTAGGAATACTAATCAACTTTTTAATTTTAATGTCGGTGAAATCTATTCACCTCAAAGAATTATTTTATCATATTGCATTGAAATTCATTAAAAAATAGTTTTTTTAATTTCTATTTATACCAATCTTTAAATTTAATACAATTCAAACACTCACAATAAAACTCCTTATCATAAAGCAGTCTTAAACACAACTTTGTTTACAAGGCTCTTTGTGCTTCATTCTAAAACAATTTTTATTTTATTCTCCTTATAAAACATTTTTTTAATATTAAACTGCCAATTAACCGATTAAATTAGCATCCAAACAATCAGAGCTTAAGTGAGAAATCAAATCAATAATTTCATTAAAAATAAATTTTAAAATTGTTAAAAACTTTTGAAAAATCTAAAAAATATTGAAATTTCAAAGTTCAAATTTATTCCAAATCTAAACTTATCATTCAAATATCTAAACCAAATCCTATTTCCATTTATTTCCACTCTAAATATCTCTCAATTCTATTGTTTATAAAACCTTTTATTTCAAACACAATGCACAAACACCCTAACACAACTACCCAATCCATTATTGTCGATTACTGCACACAAATGACAGGTATGCCTTAAAGCAAACACGGCCGTTACATTACATTGCTTTTTCCATCACATGATTAACCCGAGAGCAAGTGACACGAACATACCTCCATCCTTAACAGAAACAATATTAAAAATACAATTCCCATCTTCCATCAAAAAGATCCTCAGCACCGATAATGTGAGGAGGAACAAATTAGAAAAATGATGGATTTTTATTCAGTGAGAGATTAAAAGTTACATGGCCAGCTCAGTCAACCATAAACGAATGAGAGATTATAGAAAAGAAAACAGAGCTTAAATAGACTAGAGTGAGAGATCTCCCTAGCAAATGATGTGAGATCAGGCTCACAATGTAAATGTATGGTGGATACAGGGGGGGTGGCGATGGGAGCGACCCCCCCAGTGCCATGAATTGAAGAGAAATTTTTGTAATATTCTAATTATTTTTAAAATTTTGCAATTTTTTTTGGTTTTTAAGCGATTAAATGTTTGAAATTTTATTTTATTTATTGAAAAATCTGTGAGAAATTGTTTGGATTCGCCATTGATGTAAATAAAGCAAAATCAACGTCGTATTAGTATAAATCGAGGTGAAACAAGTAAGTAGTGATATATAAGATAAATTAACATTATAAACCTAGAAGATAAACAATGAATATTCATTATAACATGATGCATAATACATAGGTAAACTTCCAATTATCTGGAAGTGCTTTAACTGGATTGCTAATTAATCAGATACACTTGTATAATTTTCAAACACATTATTGGTGTAAAGATTGTGAGATTTTGTTACCCAGGTTTTTTTTCTCCAACTATAATCAGGAGTAGTATTCATAAAAACTTTAGGTTCATAGACCAAAAATTAAGAAACTCTTAGTGGTATTCATAAAAATGTTCTAAGAAGACCATTATAAAAGTTTCTGTCAGCACACATGGGGGTTTTCGATTCGTCGAATCATATCGATTCGATAAACGGCGAATCGAAACCGAATTGAATCTAAATTGATTCGATTCGGATTCGATAAAACTTTTAATTAATCCGTTTCGATTCGGGTTCGATTCGCTTTCGCATTTAAATCCTAAAAAATCTTGAAAATAATTAAAATGTGATTCAAAAATAATATAATTTAAAAAAATTACAAAAATATAATTTAAAAAAAAAATTACAAAAATATAATTTAAAAAAAAAAATTACAGACATAATTAAAAAAAAAAACCACAAACTACAGTTTAAAAATAATTTTTGGTTCAATTCGGATTCGATTCTATTCGATTTGGCTCGTTTTGGCTCAATCTGTATTCGATTCAATTTGGATTCGATTCAATTATGATTTTTAATCTAATGGTTCGGTTCGGATTCGATTCGATTACAATTTTTTAACTGCTGGTTCGATTCAGATTCGATTCGTTTAATTGAACCCCCATGTGTGTCTGTCAGTGATTTTTTAAGAAAATTCTTAAGTGACCTACAGACTTTGCATAGTCATTTTTGTAAGAAATCACTAATGGAAACTTTTATGAATACCATATTTTTTACTAAACCCAATATTACACAAAAATTGTGCATAAGTAATTTTATAAATACCAATCCAGGAGTCTGCAGTACCATAACACAATACAGTAGATTCCCATTAAGGCCGTGCCTGAGTACTATATGGCCGCTTGCATGCCAGTGTTCATGGCCACCTCCAAGATTATCTTGGAGGCAGCCATAAATTAGTATTGTCATGTGAAATTTTATGATTAAAATAAGCTTTTATTGCTAAAAGTACCAAATACATATATTACAGTCTGTATATTCACAGTAATTACATTTGTTTTTCATAAAATTTAACTCAACTAATTTCTCGTAGTAACTTTGTTTTTAGGAAGTTAGTGAAAAAGGCTTGACCAATCCCATTTGAACCAATGATTCTATTCTTGAGTGTGATAGACAAATACCCAACGATAAACTATCGATAAAATTTAATAATTGCAATTCCTAATGTTTACTCAACCAGATTATGTCAAAAATTCTTTTCTTTATTTATCATCTATATTTGATATTACATTTATACGAGAAAATTGGAATCCATAACACCGCCTGAGCACTTAAAGCAATGGATTTTGCTAATGATTAAACTATTGCATTACAGCATCCTCACACTCAGGTTCACACCTAAATTTTTATTGACTCGCAGTCTGGCAGATTGTATCATTTTGCCTTGTTTACATTCTTAACTCGAGTGGAAATTGCAGCATTAATAAAAGCGCCAGTTAACGAGAAGGCTCTCAAGACAATCAAATTTGAGTATATAGAGCGGCCATACAATTTTCACAAGCTCATAAAACTGCAAGCAAAAGACCTAGCTTCACACTATAGTATGTGAAAACTTTCATTTTACGCAAATAGCATCCTTCAACTTGACAAGTTTGCGTCCAAACTCGAATTACAAAAGAAAATAAAGAAAAAGGAAACAAATAAAAGGTATAGGCCTACTTCATTCACATTCCAAACACAAAGCCGAGTATATGGATAGAAAATATTTATTACTACAGAACTTTACAAGGTTTCTAACCAAGTGGAAACTAGGTTGTTAGCCTCATTGAAAATTCACAAGAAAATGTGTGCACGCAAGAATGCACGTGCATTCATGCACTTAATGGTTATTACTTGAGTTTTATGGAAATCGACAAGCACAATGTACTTTATACTTCTTCAATTTAAGTATATGGTGGCAATGCATGGTTTAGTAAATATTTACGAAGCTAGAGGGAGATAAAATTGTACAATGTACATTGGATCATCAAAAGTTGAGGTTTTCTTCTTTTATTTCTATTTTTTTATTTTGTGGTTGTGGAAAATAAAAAAGGAATTCGAGTTTTACTTTGCCAATTTTGTTTTTATTATTTTTAGCTGTGCTGGATGCTTTTTGTTTCATTTCTATCAAGTGCTCAAAGCATCCATGGAAGATGATGTCAATGGGAAGAGAAGAATTGAATTTCAAATCCATGGATCATTTCATCTTATTCAATTATGTAATTAGTTGAATTTTTCACTCGGTTTAATCAACTGGAATGTTGTGTAGTTAAATATAAATTTTTTTTTTAAATTGTTAGAAAAATCTGAAAATTTGTAGGTTTGTAGAAATAGATTAAATACATGTTATACTTAAATTTCATTTTGATACGAATTAAAATAAATAAGTTATTCAGAATGCTATTTTTTGCCCCTTACAATTTCCATTGATTAGGCTTCCCTGTGCATACTGACACAAGCACCATAACCAATATGTGGTGTGAACTATTTGAGCTAAAGTAAACAAACAATTGCATTCTGGAAGGTCTATTTGTGATATCATGTGCATTGAAAATTAATGTTGGTAAATTTCATGCATGTAGCTAATGGTATTCTAAGTACTTTGAGTAATAGGTATGACAGTACTAAAACTCCAGGGATAACATTCCACAAAATCACTCTGATTGGCTGAAGAGTTGTGATGCAGTGGTGGACAAATGCATTTGTTTTTAGATCTGATGTTTAATTTTGCGAAAAAAAAAATCCTATTATGTTTGAAGTTGAATTTAAAATCTATGGATTTTAAGATTTTATTATTATATTATTATTATTATATACATGTATTTTTAATAAAAATTTTAAATTATAAATTCTAGAAAGGTTATGCGTGTTACTAATCAAAGTTGGTAAATATCACACATGAGGTCTGACGGGTCTGACATAGTCTTATAATGTCAAAAAGATTTGCAATTCTCAATTTTTCAAGTAAGATTTAAGATTAATTTGAGATTTATAAGATTTATTACAGATTTTTGGGATGTAATCAAGGTTTTTAAGATTTTTTTTTATAGATTTGTATGACCTATTTCAATTTATAATACATTGTACCAAATTAAAATAGCTTGAATTATTTATTATGCTTAATAATTTAATTTTAAAATTATTATTACAGATTAGTAGAGATTTTTCAGATTTATACAGATTTTTACAGATTACTAATGATTTTTTCAGATTTAGTGGAGATTTTTTTTGATTTTTTAGTAGAGATTTAAGATTGTAAAATTTTGGGCTAATGATACTACCTTAGTATTATTCTAAGTACCTTGACTAAAACTAGCATCCATATGGCAGATGTTTATTAAATCCACCACTAGGCACTATCTTTTAGCATTCCATGCAGACAAAGTCTAGTTCTCAGCTAATTTTCATGGAAACATTCATTAATATGGGTGTATAGAAATTTTGGTATGAATAACTTATTTGTGACCATTATCATTGCATTGGTCAGGAAGTATGATCCTTGAAGGATGAATATAAAACTTTATTAATGTTGTATAAGAATTTTTGGAATTAGGGCACTCTTTAACTACTGTAATTGTGTTGCTGCATGTGTTATTTGATATTAAAGAAATGTGTTGTGAAAGACCTTGATTGGAAACTAGATTAAAAAGTAGCTTAATTATATACAATGAAATGTGTAACAAACCTTGAGCATTTTTCTAACTTAAATGTATGTTTAGATTATAATTGGAAATAAGAAAATAAATATAGAAATAATAATTATTAACCATATAAACCAAATGGTCTATCATAACTAATTATTTTTTATACTTTATCTTGACATATTTAGAATAATGTTGAATTATTTAGTTCCTTTCCAGAATCAGATTAAAAATTCCTTCTTAATTTTTACATTTCAACTAATGCTGACTGCTGTCTTAAACCAACAACATACTTTTTAAAATACCTAAATACAGGAATTACCAAACTTGTTTTCATTTCAGTTAAATTTATTTGACATAATTCAGTGTATGCAATTATATTTAATATAATTACATCAATTCAAACAATCACTTAAATGATATTTCAAAATGAAATAAATAAATTATTGATAATAAATCAATCATAATTATAAGCTTTCAATTCTAAATGTTCCCAATTTATATAGATATAATTACATTGAATTGTAATGTCAAAAAAATCAAAAACTATGCCCTTGTTATAACTTGTTTGTGTTCAATAAATGACTCAGCCTTAACTAATTTTTTTAATGCTGTCTAAATAAGAACTAAAAGCATTTAAGGGTTTGGAATTATTTACATTGTACCATTTACTGTAAAGTTTAGTTTCCATCAGTAGTGTTTAACTTTAAATTACATTTAGAGATAAATATTTTATAATAAGAAACCACAGAAACAATTTAAAAGGATCTTTAAATTTTTTATTACTTCCTCTATTTTGAGTGATTGTTTTATTCAGATTTTTATTTGCAGAAACAATGTAATATAAATAACAAAAATTAAAAACTTATCATTTCTATTAATTAATGATTGTTTTGAAGTTAGAAATATTGTTGGAAATATTATAATAATATTTCATTAAATTTTTAATTTTTGATTCTAATAATTTTTATTTAAAAAAAATTAAAAACAAAACCTAAAAAGTGCTCATTAACTTTTTTTTTACTTAGAGTCAACATCCAAAAAACTTAAGTTCCTGTTCCACAACCAAGATATTAAAAAAAACCTAAATATTGAAATTGGGTTCCACATTTATTTGAAATTTAAAAAATCAAATGAACTTTTCAACCAAGTTTAATTGAGCAATAAATTCAACAGCAGTTTTAATTATTCCTATATTCATTATTGCTGAATACAAATTACTTTAAATACACTTTCCACTTGTAATATGCTAATTTTTATGCATATATAGTGTCACTACATTGATTTTTTTATCATATCAAATAAATAATTTGTTAATTTGTTAGCTTTTCCCTTCATTTATTTTATAGTCAGATATGGTATCAACAGACTGGGACACCCTGACCTACTTTATTCAATTCATGGTTCAGATTAAAAATTTAAATGGTATGTAGTTTCTCAACCAATAAAAAATTGAAAAAGGAAACAGGAAAAAAGTGTTGAAGTGCAAAATGTTGTTGACACACCTCTGTATTGTTTAGTTACTACATAATTCAACATAAACACAGTTCAATATGTGTTCTTTGTACTTGAAGTTGATAACAGCAATATTAAGCTATTATAAATGCATCAAATGACCATCAGCATTAAGTTTACATATTTAAATTACTTTAATGTGATGTTTGATTTGATATCATCAAGGGCAAATTGGTATTTTAAAAAGGATAATCAACTTGGCAATAATTATTTTGATTATTTTTTTAATTTTAGTTTATCGTGAAAAGACGATAACAATTTTATTTGACAAGAAGATCCCATAAAGCTTTATTTTTATTTTCTGCCACTAGATACAAACCACACTCCAGCTAACATTTTATATTGGCATAATATTGGTCCAATAATGTTGGAATATTGGTAAAATGTAGGTATGCAATATTGTACCAACATCAAAATGTAACACTATTCAATATTGTACCAATATCAAAATGTAACGCTCTTCAATATTGTACCAACGGAGCCAGCGAAAGGGGGGGATGCAGGGTGTGCACCACACATGGCCACGCGATTGGTCTGGCCACGCACTGACAATATTTTTTTCATAACAAATGAAAAATTGAAATATTAACTTGAATTTAATTCAAAAAATTATTTCAATAATTATTTTTTGATTTGAAAAAATATGTATAATTAATAAGTAAATAAAAGTTTATTTTTCTAACTCAAATTATTTTTTGCACACAGCTTCACAAATCCTAGAACCCACTCTGTGTCCCAATATTTTTGCCAACATGTTTCAACTTTTATGCAAATCCAATTTAAAAAGAGAGACAAGGATCTAACTTATCCAACCAAGGAACTGCTTATATTTTTAAAACCATTAAATCCAAATCATTATATCATAAAAATCAAATTTCATAAAAAAAAATCAAAACTTAATTATTTTTTCATTCATCACAACTTGGCTCAATGTTTCCAAGAAAAAAGAAAAAATAGAAAAAAAAAGAGATGAATGAAAATGGTTTCTTCCTTCCTCTCTTTTATCTAAACTCAACCAAACTTGATGAGTTGGCACATTTTTTTCCTCTCTTTTATTTTTTGTCTTCTCTTCTGAATCAAAGTCAATGACTTGGGCTAAAGACCCAGGCAAGAAGACATTTGCCACCAGTCATCTTGATTACCATCCATCCCCTGAAACTTGTAGAAGACTGTTAGTTGGCCCAACCACCATCCGGGGTGCAATTGGAGTGGTGTCTTAGGTCACCTTATCAGCTCAAGAAATCTCCTTTGGCAGTGGAAAAGCCATTTGGTGCAACTGTTTGCCAACTTGCTTTCACATCTTAAATTGTGCCCACCATAAACACGAGGGAACAATTTCATTCTATTTCAAGACCAAGTAGCAAATAGGTTGACAAAGTTCAGCTTCAAACTTGACATTTATAAATGGACTTGTCCTCTTATTGCATCAATAACCATCTCCCTTCTACTCATCCATTATCAACTTTACATGACAAAATCCTAACCTGAATCATCACTTTTATGTGACTATAATCAAGTTATTTCACCTTTGACTTTGATACAATGTCATCTTCTCAAATCGAATAAATTCCCACTAACTGACCCTGACCTATGTATGAATGCTTTATATACAAACTCAATGGCCATTTTAAGCACCTCAAACATGCCAAGCTTATCAATTGTGTCTTCAAATGCTGGAAAACTACATTTAGTAACCAGAGAGCAGCTGCACATGAAATAACTGTTTACATATTTAGACAATTTTATGTTGTTTACATAAGCTTTTATTGCAGTTTTATTTCATTAAACTTATTTTAAAATCTTCTAGAAGCTGACCTTCAACATATGGACAGATCACTGTCACCTTATTGCAATACCATCTATTGTTTATTATATTGATTCTAACACATCCTGTCCTTAAACAAAATATTTACTCAGCTAAGTTGGAAAGTATTACTTGACAAGTGCATAATTTAAACCTAACTTGATTAGCATAGATTTTTCTTGTAGCTTCAAACAACCCAACATGCAGAACTAAATAAATTTGACAGCATGCAATATTGCTCAATTTAATACAGCTGAGTAGAAAATTTATTATAATTATTATGTTTTTCTTTATGGTGTTGATAAAGGTAAACACACACATAAACTCTCATTTCCCTTCAAATTTGCAAATGACATACCTTTGCTATATCACTAAGTTCTTCTATCTAGAAACTTGAATAACAGCTTCACTCCCCTTTTAAAAAACACTATATTTTCATATTTTTCCTTCAGAAATAAAATCCCACTGTCCTTGACAGGGTTTGAACCCTTGATCCAGGGGTGAAGCAAAACTAGATAGGTAAAGTGTTCCATAAAATTAATGAATGGGTGTGTAAAAACCTTTAATGAGCCATAAGGGCCTGTGTCTTAAATGAGATTCAACTAATTTTTCTCATTCTAATTCCCAGGGTTCTCTTTGATGCCATTGCCAATTGTAGGTTTAGGTTAAGCACAACAAAATTATATAAGAATCAATTTGTTTTCTTTTAGGGACCTTTGAAATTTTAAATAAGCTATTCAATTTCAGGGACACTTATAAAAGTGGCAAGATTAAAAAAACTACTGTAACACTTTTGCCCTTCAAATTCGGTCAAGGCTTTGTGTTTGATAGAATGAGAATGAAATTAAAATTATCTTGTTTGCATTAAGTTTTTAATCATGTTGTGTATCTTAGAAGTAATCAGAAGACTCAATGTTAGTTTCTATGTCTATGACAACATCTAACTAGCTACACGCCATTTGCAGTAGGTCAACACACATGATTACCAACACTATGGATTTTGGTGAAGAGGCTATGGCCCTCGAGATACCTTGGGTGCACATCTGTTGTTTTCACACAACAGTCACTTGAAAATGACAGAAAAAAGACTTCAAAGTGTCTTTCGCTTGAGTTTTAGATGCATCAAGATTTCACTATACTTCAAAGTTATGTGGACATTGAAGTAGAAAAAATTCAAAGTGTAAACTTTTTGAATTTTAAAGTTACATTAAAATTGATTTGAGGTATGGAATTGTCAGTTCTTTATGTATATAATGAAGTGAAGTGATTTTTAGATTCAGAATTGAATCAAGATTGCAATAAGCAATGACAATCAAAATGGTTGATTGCAGGTAGAAATCTACCTACAGATGGCAGCTGATAATGTAAACACAAATTTTGCAGCTGATAATGTAAACACAAATTTTGCAGAAAATATAAATGTTTTGTAAAGATGTATAGAATTTACTTTGCAAAAGTGCTGCTCTGCAAGAAGTAGAGGCATATTACCTCACTTCTTTCCACCATGTTAGTCAACAAAGTGAAAAGAAATAAGTCCTTTTTAAAGCAGATGCCACTTTATTTTTAACTAGCAATAACCGCAAAAATGACAAATTTTTCATGTTTTAATGTTATGTCCTAGTGGTATATCAAATGAAATACATAAATTTCGAAATGTTTTATTTATTTCATAAAATGATAATTAAAATCTGACTGATAAAATATGCTTATTGCTTTTTTTACATTAAACACCAATTAAAATTCCACTTACGTGATATTGTAAGCGTGTAAGCATTCAATAAGGTATTGTGTATGTTAAAACAGCTGCATTTGGTGGTGTTATAATTAAAGAAGCGCCATTTGCGTTACTGACAAACAATGTTACCAAGAGAATTATATGTATTGATAATTCTAAAACAATCTTTTAGAACATTTATATACAAAAATTTAAATAACTGGATAATTTGACAATTGAATTGAGTTGTAGGAAATTTTTATCTAGATAAACTCATCTAGCAGTAGAAAATAAGTGTCATTGTAAATTCAAATTATTGTTGCAAAATCAGGTCCTATCATCATTTCCAAGCCCTCTGCCCATCAAATATTTAAATCTATACTTAGAAATAACATTCCAATCTAAAACAATAAATCTTAATAAAAAAATCAAGACCAAAACAAGAAATTAAACCCTTCCCCATTATGCCATTGACCCAAATATTTGGGAATAAAAAATTCAACTGTTCTCATTCTCAACTTAGCAGCTACTATGGGTTGGTTGGTAAATCTTAGCACCTGACACAACAGATACATGTAAGTTGGCGAAATGTTTTAAGGTCAACTGTTTAGATAAGGTTTAGAGTGTGACAGTTTACCTTGTACTCAAAAAAGGAAATTACGTGCCTTTAGCAAGGTTCTAATCTCCCAATTGCACGTGTTATTAAAGACACTTTTAGCTTGGTATACAAGTTCATTGCACTTTTTATAATTTCCTTTCTATAACCCTTGAGGTTGTTTCTCTTTTTATCGTACACGAAGTAAAACCGCATCAACCATCAAATACATTTACTTGCCACGCCCATAAGGCCATCAGACTGCTTGGATAAAAAAAATTTAAATTTGACTCATTTGTATCCTTCAACTGAATTAGAAGACATTTTATTCAAAAAAAATCAGAACAATTTCTTTGTTGAAGATTTAAAGAGCAAATCAACTGTTTTTGATGTTTTTTTTTAATAATTACTGTAAGTAAAGAGGACTTTTTTTGGCATATTCAGGTGCAAAGTGCAAAAATAAAGACTGAATTATATTATTTTATGAACCATAAACAGCACCTTTTTACTTAGAAAAATTGACTTCGTCCATGTAACATCCAGTAACATTTTTTTGTATGTATTGCATACATATATTTTAGCGCATTTATTAACGATAAATTTAATTGTATACACTCCAATACCTTGCACTTTTGGTATAATGATTTTCTTCATGTATGTAGATACATACAGTCAAACTTCCATAACTCGAACTTCTGTAAGTCAAATTTTTTTGTATCTCGAATTTTTTGATAATTTTTGCATCAAGATCACATCTTACACAAAAAATTGTTTCTATATCTCGGATTTCTCTAAGTCAAATTTTTCTATAACTTCAAGTAAAATTTGAGATTTTTAAAGACTGTGAACTGAGTAAACTCGAATTTTTTGGGGAAATGCATTATTTTTTAAGCAAGTGTACTGTTCTAAAGAGATATTTATGTACGAAGTGTATCACTGACTATTTCAATCCAAAACAAAAAGTTACTTTTCTGTCTCTCCTGAGTTTTCTCAGCTAGAAATGGCATTTAAAACATCATGACTTTTATAAGTCACTGATTGAAAGTGACTTTTTCAAAAGACACAGGTTGGGTGCAGCCTTTTAGAAGTCGCTTTAGAAAGCTTTAGTGTTCCGCGCATGTGCCACCAGTCACAATCGCAAAATCAAGATGGCAACTTTATCATTTTAGGTTGTAGTTTTGCCTCTACTGTGCATGCACATGGGAATCATAAGTGATTTAACCGATTCCAAAATAAGCACATTCAACAAGAAGCGACTTTTCACACAACACTTTCAAAAGTGTCTTTTGAAAAGTTACTTTCTGTTTTTGGATTGAAAGCAACTCACGTTTGCTATTCAGAATTTTCTTTTTTGTTTATATTATGTATGTAATATACATTTATATGCACATCCACATAAAGTTTATTGATTTCATGTAGTCATATATGTACTTACTATCAATAAATTCATATAAAAGCTTTATTTTACTCATTTTGTAGTTATTTTTGTAACTCAAATTTTCCATATCTCAAAATTTTTTTGATGAACTATGATGATTCTACTTAGGGAAGTTGGACTGTATATAATTTATACATTTATATTTCTTAAAGCTTACCTGGAGTTCCTAATACGGTACCAACTAGAACAGCTGTAACCACCAAACAAGTTGCTGTAAAAGTTGTTAGGGCAACCTGAGAAATAAAAAAAAAATAAAAATAAAAATTAATTTGTTAAATTAAACAAGTAAACTTTAAAAATTTGTATTTAATTAACTCATTATCATATCTACGTGCTTTTTACCTTGAATTGTATTAAACTATTTGAAAACATATCAAGAAAGACATGTTTTTCCGCATTTTCAAAATTTTTTTCTTAAGTTTTCCATTTATATCATTTTGTGTCCATTCTTTAAACTTTTGACTTTAATATTAATAAGAAATAGACAAAACTACATTAAATTTTGTCTTTTTAGAGAGCAAGAACAAGATAAAATCAATGTTCCATTTTAAAGGTCAAGAGAGAAGATATTTAAGATGATAACAAGGTTTATTATGGCAATAAATCCTCATACCAAGACCCCTAATGTAAAGAAAAAGAAAGAAAAATTTCTAAGAAACTCAAAAGTTAATCATATATTATTACCTATGTAATAAGTTGAGATGTAACACATACTTTTTATTTTAGTAGGACATAAACATGTGTTATTCATGTTATATAGCCTCAGATTTAAAGTGTGCCCATGAAATACTCTACAAAATACAGCTCCTGACATGACTTGGGGAAAAGGAGCAACAAAAATCTACACTAGCGCTTGCAGTGGTGGACAAGATAAAACTGATATAGATTTTTCAATTGCAATGCTTAAACCATTTTTCTAAAACTTTAACTTTCTAAAACTCCAACTTCGACAAGTGGAATTGACGCTGTTCACACTTGTTCGCAGGTTTGTAGAAGTCTCATGGATCTGATTATTGCTTGTTTCTTTTAATCTGCTTGTAAATGCTTTAAATACAGTCTGATTTTGCTTCATGGAAGATACATCAAACTACTTTTTATCTTCATACCACATAAAAATTTAAATTTTATCTCCACTTAAACTTGCCAGTGGTGGCAACCATATTTTTCCGTAATCACATGACCCAAAAGTGGCAGGTTTTGTAGTTGTGACGTCAAGTTTTAGAAAACTCTTCTACAACATAAAGTTTTAAGGAAGTCACCATTTTGTTTTAAGTCATAGAAAACTTGATCAAGTGTGAATAGAATATTTTCCAAAACTGGGCGAGTCTTGTAGAAAAGTGGTGAAGTGTAAACTAAGCATAAAATATATTTTACTGCTTTAAAGTGATTAAAAAGTCTATTTCTCAGATAATTTTCATGGAAACAAATAAAAATAACTAAAATAATATGCCTTGTTTCAAGTTTTTGATGGGAGCCAGGCATGTTTTGCTGTAAATATTTTTTATCATCAAATAATTTTCTCAAAAAATTGTCTCATAAATTTGGGATGTGTCTTCCTGCCTAAAAAACACAGTACAGTAATCATAAATTACATTTTATATTTCTAACCTGATTAAAGTTTATCAAGCCTTTTTGAGTACACCAGTTGAAATTACATCATACAAATTACTCTTGTGCATCATTTTAAACATCATGTATGGAAGCATAACAACCAATCCCTGTGAAAACTTGGTCAATGTCCTGATCCTTAACCTTTTTACTTAGTTTTTTCAGTTAAAAGCTCTTCACAGAAGGCAACAGACATGAAAAGGTGATACATCCATAATTTATAGCAAAAAATTAATGTAAATTAATTTTTTATATTTAATTTAATAAGAAACTGAATAAAAATCAAATCAAAAATCAAATTAACAACCCGAAAAATAGAACAAACATTAAATTCTCGTTAACTGACCCATTAATAAAAGTATAAATACTTTATTTATTTATTTATTTATTCATTCATTTATTATTACAAACCTTTGCACACCTCAATACAATTTCTAAAACAATGTTTAGTTTGATATCTAACAACTTCCTGATAATTCAGCTGATATATAAACCCTTTACGCTCTGTTTTTTGTTTTTCTACCTTTTTTTCTTCTCTTTAAGTCCTTTCCTCTTTGCAATACAATTCTCGCTCTGTTAATTTCCATTTACCAGGTCAAACGACCTCTTTTGCAAAGAAGATAAATTGAATTATAAACAGGCGGATTAAATTGAATAAAGAACAAGGTCTGTGCAAGAAAAAATCTGCCGTATGTCATAGAGATAAATTTTTCTACTTTCTTAATTGCAGCTAATCACTAAAAAGAGATTTTTTTTATTTATCTCAATTTCTTTCCTTTTTCTCATGAGATGGAGCATAACAGACTTGGAACATTTAATCTATCACATTAAAAGTGCATTTTTGTAATTACTTTATTTTTTTTTTCATTTTGGGGTTCTTTAGAAACCCCTTTTATTTTAATCAAGTTATTCAAAGTCTCGTTAAGAGTAACAAAATTCCTATGTTATTAATTTTGCCTTTAGTTTCAAAGGAATGTCAAATTGTGATAAACTTAAGGTATAATTGAATTTGATATTAAAATGAAATATTAATTTTGTTAAATAGATAAGATAATTAAATTTTATATGAAAAAAATTAAATTTATTTTGCTTCTATTGGGATATATATTTAATGAGAAAATATGCAAAACTAGGGAAATTAATTAAAGATTTAATTTAATGAGTTTGATGAAATTAGATCTAATTGTTTCCGCTAGTTTTTTTAATATATTTATATTATAAAAGATTAGAAATTAATGTTCCATTTGTCTTGTTTACTAAATTAATTAAGTAATAAATTCGTACAGCATTTTAGTTATTAAATTTAAATCAATTTTAAATTTATAATGGCATATATGAACCTCCGTAGATTATTTTTGTATATTTTAATAAATTTAATCAAATAATGAGACTTATTAAATGAAAAAATTAAACAAATGATCTTATTTTAAAGTTTGCTCTAATGGATTCGTTTGTGGTTTCGAGTGTGTTTTAATAAAATGTTAGCTAATCCATAAACACATAAAGTGGGTAGTGAAACGACTGTTCCTGGTCCCAATTAATCCTGTCTTTGGCAGTAAAATGGATGAGTGCAAGCAGAAGCAAGTAATAGAGAAGCAGGTGCCTGTTTCTAATTATTAGTAGATAGAAGAAAAATGAGGAGAAATTTAGCCTTGTTGAATGAAACTTTAAACAAGTAAACAACTAGTATATCTAACTTAGCTTAAATAGATTTTTCAAGCTCAATTACATTCCAAATTTACATTAAATGCATTCAATTTCGACTGCTTTCTTGGCCTTCAAGGATTTCAGTGATTTTCTTGCTTCCAAGACCAGATATAGATGTCATTTTTTGGAAATCGACCTTCAGAAAAGCCAATTTCATGAAGCTGACATTGGAGTCGCTTTTTACTTGTTATTATTGTGATCCTTTAATCATTTACTACACCTTTACTTGAAATTTAAAATTAAAATTATTTTTGGCTTCATTTACATGTGTTCACTCCTATTACTTCAAGTTTTAAGGCCTTTTCGACCTTCTCCCTAAGATCATCATCACAACTGTGTTTAGATGATTACCAAATCCTAATGCAATAGCTTTTGATGCCTTGATCCAGAATTGGACAAGTGAGAAAGTATATTACATCTTCCCACTTTACTGTTTAATGACCCTGGTATTAACGCAGCTGCGGTCCAAAGAAATTTAGCTGATTTTAATTTTGGCCCCTAGCTACTGCCAAGTTTTGCAAGTCTTGTCTTATAAAGTTGAACCAGAGGGCTTGTGAAAGGTGTACAGTAGTATACAGCATATACCAGGAGTGTTAATAATGTTAATCGCAATTTACCAGTCAATCGTGTAATGATTTATAGCATACATGACCATACTGCAACTTTCCAACGTCTTTAACAGGAAACAAATAGTGCCCGATAAACCCATCTAGAGGCCCTTAGGCTGCCGAAATCTCGAGGCCCCCTTTGCATTTTGCAAATTATATCCTAATACGTTTTGAACAACAAAATCTTGATAAACCAATTTTATTAAACAAAACAAACATTGATAAACGATATATTGTAATATTATTAAACCAACATTCTCTTTTGATTTTTTCACCACTTACATGTTTTTGAAAAATCTCATAATTCTCTTTCAAAATCAAATTCAATATTATTTTGATCCCTTGTCGGGATAAAGCCTATTTTTGATCATCCAACAAATCAAGAAATTTAGTGGTCATTATAAACCCTTGTATCATTTTGCACACTGTTTTATTGTGATCTTGAGAAGGTAGAATTATATCTCAGTTAAATTGTGAGTAGCAAAGTGAAAAGCCAAATTCATTAATTTCATGAAATCAACAAAATTTGATTTCAGAAAGCATTTTGATATTGCACTCACCTATTCTTTCATGTTAAATTAACTTAGAAGAAATCAATGTATAAGTTTAAATCTAATTTAAAATTTAATTTAATTTTTTATAAATTCTATCAATTTTTTAAATCTAAATTTTTTTTACATTTCAAATATTATCTTTCACTTTATTTATATAAAAGAAAATTGATTTTCAATTTCAAACAATCAGTAGACTGGAAGTGAAAAAAATTCATTACACTTTTAACAAAACCACCAAAACCTTTATGAAGCTTATATAAGAAATGGTGGGGGTGAGTGCAAGCTATGAGCTTTTCCACTCCAAGTGCAAAATTGCTTCTGCCTCAACACATCTAATTTGCTGTCAGCAAGACAAGGAAAAGCTTCATTCCAATTGCTATGTCCAAAACAGCCTCAGTAAAACTATTCTACTTAACCAACATTCAAACTGCACCTGCTTCATTCACAACCACTTTTCAGCTTTGCTCTTGGGGTTTCGATAGCGAAATATTTACACAATTCTATTACAAAACCGCAAATAGAATCTAAATTTCAAATTTTATACAAAATTTATATTTCGCTTCCATTCATGCTTTCAGTTTAAATCTCAAATGATGAAATTCTATTTACAGAAGCAGATTAAGATGTTTATAGAAGATGAATGCAACTGATAAAACAAACAAAAATATCATCTTTTATTCACATAATTTTATTTTAAAAAATAATTTAAGTTCTGAAATGAAATGTAACTTTTAATAAGTTAACTCCACTAAAACTTGCCAAGCATAATTAAAATCTAAACTAGCTCCAATAACCAAATTTAACATCATTTTAACCTTATATATGTGCTTTGGGAGTCATTAGGAATAAATTAGCATCAATCTACCTAAATATATAAAAATGTAATAAAAATCAAATTGAGCATTAAAAATTAATTAAATCTGACTGTGCACATATTTCTCCAAAACTAATCATATCTTATAAATTCTCTTTCATTTAACCTGTTTATTGGCATAAAAACAATTTAAAAAATCAAAATTGAAATTAAAAATAATAATAACCTGTCTTATTACTTTAATTAGAGATCAAGTTTAGAGAAAACCAATAAAACTAGGTCTGAGTTAGACCTTATTCTCCACTTTGATACATTTTTAAATGACAGATGAAATTAAAAAGAAACCTTAGATTTATTGAGTTTTTTAAATTTGATTTATTCAAACTAGTTTCATGCTCTGAATTTGATTTACCCTAATTTAGTTACTCACTTTCAAAATACTCTTCAATTAAATTTTTTCTAAACTAAAAAAATTCCATTTCTCTCATCTCCATTTTTAATACTATAAAACATTTTTATTTATATTTTATATCTGCAAAATAAGCATATATACACATCAAATTTAACCAAACATAAAGCTTAGTAAACAAAAGATAAACTGATAACTTTATTATCCAAAATGCAATTTAAAGCTCCCTCACTTCAACTCCATGTTTGTATATAAATCCATGGCTTAAAACAACATCAAATGTCCAAAATACAACACTAATCTTACATTCAAACATCTGAAAACTCCCTTTGCTTCTAATAAAACTTAGCAATTAATAATTATTATTACACATTTGGAAATGTGTTGTTTCAAAACAAGTTGACAAGACAACAAACACAGTTGGTAAAGTTTTGACATAATTTAGAGGATTAAAGTGGCAACAACTGTGCAATTGGCATATAAATGTTGGCCTAATTTCAACTGCTACATAAATGAGTGTAATTGACTATGATGAACATCAGTACTGCTATCTTTTATCCCAATGAGAGCAGCCATCTTGAACTGATGGACTACTCAGATCTGCTTCTTTTAATATGGACCCAGTGACCTTCTAACTTCAATTATGAACAGGATACAATTCCCCCTCTACAAAACTACTTTAATCACTTAATTTTGTTAGTTTTTTTTTTCAACTTTAAAGAATCCACTTCCTTATTGTATTCACCCCCTTTATTAAAATAAATATTGTATTAAAACTGAATAATTAACATGTTTGCATTGAATTAATGAGCTCCTGCTGTCAAGACATATCAGCTAAGGTCAGTTTGTGTCTGTCATTATAGATCCCTAATATTTACATTGGTTTTACATTATGTGTGTTCAATTTGACTTGGATTGAAGCAGGATGACCTTTATGCATCACACTTTGCATAAATCATGTATATTTTACTTCATTTTAAGGCTCAGGAGCCAGATTCACTAAGCAATTGTCAGCAAACAATGTCCTGTTGTGTTCGAATAAAAAATAGGGAAGCAATCACTTAAGCAGGCAAGTATGTACAGTCACACCTCGCTTTACTGCCTAGATACATTCCGGAAAAGTTGGCCATAAAGCAAAAAACCGTATAACAAATCAATTAAACATTGTGGGCCGTAAATCGAAAAAGTGCCATAATTAACAAAGGTAGTTAAAGCAAAATGCCGTATAAAGAGCAGCCGTATATCAAGATATGACTGTATTTATTTGTAATAAAGCATGGATATGTATACAATACAATCAATCTGATTGGTTGCATGATGTTTACGATAAATGGGGACATGTGATTGGTTCAACTTTGGTTCAACAGATTCGAAGATACTTTTTTTCCATATAAACGTCTCTAAAAATAGAGTGCGTCTTTAGAATCGATGCACATTTTCCCTTAGAATCAAAGTTTTTTTTTGTTGTTGCTGGTACTTCAATGGCGTCTTAAAATTGATGCGCATTTTCCCTTAAAATCAAACTTTTTTTGTTGTTGCTGGTACTTCAATAGCGCCTTAAAATTGAAGAAATCCAGTATTGCAACACCTCAATATAAACCCAAATATATTGATATAATAAATCATTTAGCTTAACTAAATTAAATGCATTTACTGTTTTTACAAGCTTGACAGAAGTAGAACCCTGGGTAAATATTAGAATTCCCTTACTGTAAATTAAATTTAAAGTAGACTTCTGTATAAATTTACATATGTATAAATATTTTATTTCACATAGTGGGAAATGAGTGTTTAATAACAAGTTTTCTACTACAAGCAGGTTTGTTATAATGAAGTTATATCAAGTTCAGGTCTTTTTTATTCAATTATCAAGTTCCTTCAAATCCCCAAAATATCTTTAGCAGTCCAGCTGCAAACACCACCAACGAATTGGTAAACTCTGCAGTAGGATCATATAAAAATACATTTAGATCTAGCAGCAAATCCATCAGACAAACTCTTCATCTTTAATACTTTAAGTATTACGGGTCTCTAAAGTCCATTTTTTTTATTCTACTCTAATACCCATCTCTATCTACCTGAGTTTAATCCTCCATGACATTTCCCCAGTTTATTTATGCAAATATAAACTCAGATTTCAGCATTTCTACCCTTACTACTGCTGTTTATTGTTCTTAAAAGATAAAACAAAGATGGATGTGCATATAATTCATTCTAAAACTCTTGGAAATACTGGTTTTATCCTGTCTAACAACATTTTGATTGATTCATGAGAAAATATGTCAGTTGATCAAATATTTTCTTATTTTCATTTCAAACAAGAACTTTTAAATTTAAAAAAATTAATTAATCATTTTCTTATGAAAATCAATGGTTGACCCTTGCCTAGTTTTCCTTCAAAAATATTCCTAGAAAAAAGTTTGAATGCAGTGAATGTGAAAGAGCCCATCAGAATTCATTCAAAACAAGACTAGACCTATCTAAAACTGGTCCTTGTAGACACTTATACCCTCAAGCACAGTTCTGAACTAGTTTTTTTTATTTGATTTTTATTTTCCTATCAGCAAGTCCCTCTGCATTCAACTTTCTATTTTAATTTAAACTTTATTCCCATCTAATTAATTTTTTTAAATAATGTTTGAGAAATTAAAATATAATCAGCAAAATGAGATAAAAGAAATGTTGGAAAAGTTCTCTGTGACAATCATCAAAGCACAAAACAACTTCCTCATTTATAGTGATAAAAGGGGAGGAGTGTTTTAACCCTAATCTGATCTTACTTTTTTCTATTACCAAATAATTACACATTCAACAGTTCACTGATTACTGATACCTTTTTTATTTTTAACAAATAAAAAAAACTCCATTGTATGTGTGTGTATTTAGTACAAGTCAAGGAAATATTTAAATTTATAGAACCTAAATTGTATTCTAATTAGATGAGCCATAAAAATAAAATTGAAAAATAAAAAAAATGTAATAAAAATGTAATAAATTCAAATTCAAAATTGGGAAATTGACAATTTATAATAACAAAAGTTTTTATGGGAAGAAATAAGTCATGAACATGTGTTGTGAGTTCAGATTAAATATTCCACATATTTTTCCATCAATTTGTTACACTAGTGTTGTAAATAAGGCCACATTTTGGTCAAATGCATGAGTCACAATTTAAAGAATAATGACCAGGGCCAAGACTAGTCTCGGTCACTTGAGTCTGGGGCACAGATCCTCCTTGCAAAGCTTGTTCTCATTATTTCACACAAGTGGAATCAATAGTAAAGAATGTAAACATAAAAATAAAGTTCAAAATAAATAATTTATTAATTAAAAATTATGTATTCAAATTAAAAATTTATTTTGATTAATTTCAAAAATGAATAAATTAAATTTCTTTCAATTTTTAAAGATTCAAACATTTTTTAAATTTTAATCAGCAAAAAAAAACAAATAAAAACAGTGCTGCTTCACTGTCTTACTCATTCCCAATTCCCTGTCATGTGTAAGCTTAGTTTCTCAAACTAGGCTAAAACTCACTATACCAACTTCCTATTCCCCAGATCATGTTTTCAAACAAAGCAGGTTTCCCATCTCCACTCCAAACACCCCCCTTCTTTCTCACAAAAAATTCTTCCTCATCCCCAAAAAAATTCCATTAAAAAAAATTCTTCCTCATTCAGGAAAAAAATTAGAAAATTCTTTACAAATCAAAAAAATTAACACAAAAATCATCATAAAACCTAAAATAATTTTTTTTAAAAAAATGACACTTACCATTGTTCAATAGAATTCACTTCCCTCAATAAAAATCAGCTATAAATCCAAATATTGCACTTAAACAGCACACTTAATACAATGCAGGCAGAAGCAGCAGACTCATTTCAGAGCAGCAGCCACTAACACACTCAAGCCTAGTATTGACTGGGAGAGTAGACCCGACAAGCTGAGCTAACAGCGCCTTTCACGGTTTTATTCAGCACTCACTTGTCCTCCGCCAATGGCTCTAGCATCAATGTAGGGCAACAGGCCAGGTGAACCAATGACAAAAAAGCAATGAGAAAAAAAAACACAAACTTGTATGATACACATGAGCACTTTATCTACTAGAGGCAATAATAATCAACTACATGTGACCTTTGCAGAGGAAGATGCTAGAATAATTTTATTCACTGATTCAATTATCTAACTGCTTGATCGAAGATTAGTAGAAATTAAATAAAAATATAAAGAGATAGGGCGTTTTCTTATTAATTTATGATTAAAACCAATCGTTATTTACAAGCGTATTCACTAAGAATTTTTTCAATGCTAGTTTGATGCTTGGAATCACTTTTAAACACACAGATATGCTCTTTATACTTAATTTCAGTGATCTTGTTGTTATTTAACGACAAATCAAACCCACTTGTTAGCTAACGATATCGTTTGCTAATGATTGTTTAGTGAATCTAGCGCATGATTTTTGTCATGTCACATGAGCAGATTAATTAAATTTAATGTTGTTTGGTTGGAGAAAGTTTTAGTTGTCTTGTTAAAAATTGAGATCTAAGTTTTAAGGATTTGTGAAATGAAATTAAGGAAGTTGATGGGAGCATCTTTCGTAATATTGCAGCAGGTCAAGCAGTGAAGGGTTGGGTCATGTTATGTTGGGTATGTATTGTTAGTTGTTTGGGAATTACGGTATCGAAAAGACAAAGGCATGGCTGTCAAGTTTAACCTGTAAATTACTTGAGTTAATATAGGTCTAATTTGTTTTTTAAAATATAGGTGGGGTATTAAGAAGGGACAAAGCAGTTTTGTTTTATTGCTGTTGTTTTATTGTATGGATTTTTATAACCTTTGGTCAGTGGTTCAAGGTAATGATTAATGTAGGGTTTGACTGATGATAATATTCCCACGATTAAGATTATGATTATGATAATTCAATGGTGACTAATTGGCCATTAAATTAACATAAAGTTATCAATAATTTTCAGATCACGAGTGATATTTATAAATGGTGATTTAAATGCAATTAAGAACTGTAAATATGTACAGTAAATGTCACCGATTTTGTTGAATTATGAACAAGGATCTGTAAATTCCGCGATTTATTTTTGCCTATTTTGTGATTAAAACTTGCAAGTTATCTCAAATTTTGTGATGATTTTGAACAAATTTGCGAGGAAAAATCGTCTCCTATATTTAAATTATTGTTATGTAGAGCAATGTATATAAAATTAGTGCCCTTTATAATTATTAAAACTATTTTTTGAGGATTAGAAACAGTTAAAAGACCTGTAGCCAATCAGAATTTATACTATTTATATAATATTAAGTATCACTCATTTTAATTGTTATTTTAAACAAAATTTCCAAGCTAAAATAATTAAACCATAAAATAATTTCCAAAAATCACTTAAAATTTATTAATTTTTCTTTCTTAGAAGTTTCTTAAATTTTTTAAAAATATTCCAAGCTATTCTTTATAATCAGTTTTGGCAAGTTCACAATTTTTTTCTGATGACAACTTTAAGAAAAAAAAGGGAATTAGAACCCATTAACTTGTTTCATTAAAGATAAGAATACTTTATATTTTAAATTTTAAAAATAATCATTAAGTATTAGAATTGTGTAGTCAAACACTGTGAATAGTGTTTGAAAATAGTTTTTGTTATTTTATATTTTGTGTAAGAAAATTGTGTTGACATTTGGTTTTTATATAAGCTTAGACTTACCAGAGCATTGACTTAGTATTTTACATTTTTTTAGTCAACAATTCCAATCGAAAAACACTATGCACTTAAAAACTCAGCCATGTGAGTCAAAACAATTTTTTTCTTTTTATTAAACATTCAATTTAATAAAAGCAAAATAGCAAATTTGGTTTCTCACAAGAAAAACATCAAAAGCAAAATATTTTTTTAACTTTTAATTTAATTCAAAACATGCAATTTTCTAACACAAACATTAACTGTTTTGTTTTTCTACCAAACACAACAGTTAATGCTATACTTTAATTTAAACATTCAAATCATTCAAATCATTCAGTTTGATAAAGTTTAAAATTCCTCTAATACCACATACAATTTCATGAATCTAATTTTTAATTTGCATTTCCATATGCCAACATTCCAGATTAATCAATTTACTAAAATAAAAACTAAATCTGTTATTGCTACAGCAAAGCACATAGTAATAATTATATATTGATTATTCACATTTCATTGAATCCACATCATCAACATCATCAAGAAATGCCAATTTCAATTTCAATTTCAATTTAACACAAGTACAAAACTTACAAATACTATTTTTCACATTTGGCAACCCATAAGATTGCCTTGCCACGAATATCCATTAGAAGGAGCAAACATAGCCCAGCACAACATTAACTCCCCATAGAAACTCAGCTAACAAAAGACTTCTATAATCATGATAAATTGCACATTAAAGATTATCTAATTAATGATCTGTTAAATCTTCCCAAACACTGTACACTATCTTCAATATCTTATATCAACACATATTAAAGTAGTTTGTCTAAAACTTGTCACAAAGTTACCACTGTTTTGAACTGATACAAAACCAATATTTGACAGTTTGTAAAAGCATTCCTTTATGCTTATAAACTCTCTTATAGTTGTAATTATAAGTGTAAGGTTAGAGTTGTATATTAGAGTTTGCTCAAGGCATTTTTCCGTTATAGTAATGATTTAAAAGTCAAGTTATAGTTGTATCTCAGCTTTTTAAGCTATAACTATAAGAAAACTTACACTAAATTAAAATATAGTGAAACCAATCACAGATTTTACTGCTATTGACGTCATGCAAAAGAATGCCAATGGCACTGATATCGGTTTCCCACTTTGTAACTTTAGTAAGCTTTATTTTTTCATCCCTGTATCTAATTGCTTCAATCTTATTTTAGTTTGACTTGTTAGTTCAAAACAAGTCAATTCGCTAACAATTTTGTAATTGTGAATTGAAAGTTTAGATCATTAGGTATAAAATTTGTAAATCGCCCTTTGTTTAGGCATTTGTCATCTGTCTGGACAATCGTCCTCTGTTTAGGCTTTTATAGTGTGAGCACCTTGCTTTTACTGAAGACATGTGACTTTTAATTGTAAAGAAGAAATGTTATGTGTAAGCACTCTGCTGTGATCTTTCCATTTAACTATTTTTAACTTAAAATAGATCATAACTATAACAGAAAAATGCCTTGCGCAAACTCTCCATTTAGTTGCACTAATTATTACGCTTTCATTTGTACTTATAATGGTTTACTTTATATGAACAAAGAATAAATCTAGCATGTATTTATCTACATAGGACAGCACCTTGTGTTGTTCTTAGTAAGTCACAAAAATTGAATATATTTCATAATATACAGTCAAGGCTAGACTGGGAACAAATTTTGTACAGGGAAACAGACACATCAAGCCACAAGGCCAGGCTAGTAAATGTAAAAAAAAAATTTGCACACCACAGGCCATGGGCAACGAGCCACTGGGAAATTCACGGTATGCTGCCAGGCCAGTCCAGCACTATATACAGTAGAATCTGGATTATCCAAACTAATCAAAGGCCTAGACCAAGGGTTGGCAACCTTTTTTACTAGGAGGGCACATTTTAGAAATGTGAGTTTGAGGGGGCTCCATGGAATGAAGAGGATTGATAATTAATGCAATATTTGACATTTGTTGTTCAAATATCTAAGATTTAGAATTTATTTATATAAAATACTTGAACAGCGGGCACTTTAAAATTGCTTCGTGGGCACCACATTGCCCACCCCTAGCCTAGACAATCCAGATAACAGAAAATCTGGATAACCAAAAAAATAAAAATTCTTAGAAACACACAGATAAGCTACATTTATTAGACAAAAATCCTCCTTTTAATGATAGCAAAGCACTGTTTTATACTTTATGTCAAATCATAAAAACAATTTATTTCTACAGAAATCGCTGATTGGTCAGCCAAATGACGTGTTTTTTGTGCAATCCAGATAATCAAAATCTGTATAATTGAGGCTCTACTGTAATTATTTCTCACAGATTAGAATGATGTAATAAATCACTGCTCAATAACAAACATCAGTGACATTGTTGGCTATATTCATGCATGCCAAGTTCTAAAGAAAAGATGTTGACAGTGCTATTTGCAAATCATTATAAGAAGAAACATAAAATAAGCATAGGGAGATGCTTGTGCAACTTCTCTAATGGTAACTGATTAAAAAACACAGTATATATACATTTGTTTCCTTAATTAATTATTAAGAAAACCATTGTATCTTACTTTAACATTAAGAATCATTTTCTATAACTTACCCAAAAAAAATATAAAAATATTTTCTTTTTATTCTTATAATTGGTTTACCAATTACAAGAGACTTTAACCATCTTTTCTCATATTTCCCACCCTTCCAAGCAATATTGGAAAACTGTCTGTCCAACTTCATATCTTTTTTCATCCTCAATTTACACTCAGAAAAAAAAAGACCAGTCAGCACATGTTTCTCAGATAGATCTCTATGAAAATCATTCCAACATCAATAGAAAATACCTTACTATACATTCATAGTGTCCATTTCCTAAGGCAAACCACAGGGAACCATCAATGTCTAGTTGAGGATGCATTCTCCAAACCGATAACATCTGGCAGGAATTACCTTGCCAAAGGATGTTTATTCAACAACTTTTACTTGCCCATGGGAAAATAGATAAAATAATAAAAAAAGAAAAAGGGGCTTTGAGAAATCTGACCTTTAAAAGGCTAAGGGAAGTTAGTAAACCCTTCCGGCACTTAACTTGATGGAAAATGAGAAAAGACAGTGTGCGTATGTGTTGTGTTCGCTGACTTGGCAACGTATCCATGTGTTTATCATCTTTCACCTTTTACTATCCACATAACATCCTTTATAACTTCTTTTACTCATAAAAACAAAGTCATTTATTTTTTCGTTTAGTTATTCTGCCTCACATTTCTTTCATTCGTTTCACGTTATGAAATCACCTGGTGAAAAGAAATATATAAGTAAAATATGTTTCACATGTAAAATATAAAGATAATTTACAAAATCCAGTTGAAAAGAGATAAGCACATGTTTCGTGTCCGCCATCTTTATCCGTATGTGTTATATGGCGAAAGAATACCATACAACTTTATGGTTCTGAAAACCATCACTAGGGCATTTAAATGAAATGTATCTGCTTTTGACATGTTTACTCTGTTAAAAGAGATTTCGATTCGGGATTAAAACTAATATGAATTAATTTATGTTTTCCAATAATGCAGTGCTTTATTAGATAATGTTTCACTAAATTTTCCATGTAAATGCAATTACAGTAGTAAATGCTGCAATCATTTAATCACCATAAAGTTTAAGCATCACTGTCTTCGAGTGAATGCGTTTATTGTTTTCTAGTGACTTTTTAGTGATTTTTATAGGTTGAATATATTAATTTCAATAAAAAATGTCTTTTTGAAGATATTTCTATCTTTAATTTTACACCTACAGCAGTGTTCTCCCTTGAAAAAGTAAAGAATTGAAGCGCAGGCTTGAAATTTTGAATTAATCATACAAGAAAAAAATATTAAACTGGAAAAATCCCCCCTAAACTTTACTTTTGGTCTTGGTTGAAATATTTATCAATTCCATCATAGGCAGAAAAGGCACATTTCAATATAACATGTGTATCTACATTTCAATATTTCAATAAAAACATCATCTATCAAATTTCCCCTCAATTTTATAGGCTTGTAAACCTATTTTTCATTGAAAGAACATCCACGTAGAATTATTCCTTTTCTATTAAAGAGCAAAGAAAATATTTTAAAATATTTCATTTTTTTTTCAAGTTAGGTAAAAAATAAAATAAATAAATAATATTAATATTTATTTATTTATTTAAACATTTTTTAAAAACATCAAATTTATATTCAGTTTTGATGATTTTTCAACTAACCTTAAAGGTGACGGAAACATTAATTTTCAAGTTGATGAACCCTGTACAAGTTTAATTTCAAAAATAGGCTGAGGCGAGTACGAACTGGATGTTTTGGAGGTAATCTTCCGTAGTAATTTTGTCTCAGTTAGTGACAAGTGGAAGTAGTAAACCTGAAATAAACAACAACAAAAAAAATTTTAAAAAAATTCAAAGTAGAACAAGGTTTTAAGATGTCTAATTGATATTCACATTACACAGCCACATATTTAACAACATTTTTTATTTTTATAAACCCAGTACTATAATAAAATACAGAGAAAACTCAATCTTGGTGTTAATCAAGCTAATTCCCAGAGTAATTCAATTTTGGTTGCATTTATATTCAAGTTAATTAATATTTGCGAGAGAAAATGCAATTGCTCTTCCTTTTCTGCAATTTTTTAATCAAATGTTTGATAACACCTTAACAAATTTTCTCTCAATGCAAAATTCTTCCTCACAGGAATTTATGTGTCTGTATAAATGAATATATTAGCAATTAATTACGTGAATTAAACATTTCTAACCATTGTCATCACATTTATATCGTGATTTATCATCACTTGTTACAATTTTCCCTCTCCCATAAAGATAATGTCGCATAGTTTGCTTTTTAACAGTCAATTTAACCAGAAAATAATTTTCATTCCATTTCAGTTGACTTTTGCTATTTAGATCTAGTCACATTCGCTCTCATTACTTCATTCCATGGGTGGGTACTACAAATGTGAGAAAATGTTGACTTTGCTTCAAATGAACCAGAAAGTTATAATAAGCAGTAAAAGTATTTCACTTCCGGGTAATTTTTCAACGTTAAAAAAAATTAACAAATGAATCTTGTGTTTTAAAAAGTAAAAAGTTCATCAGATGCAAGGAAGTTGCATCTACAACTTTCCTTAATGCAAAAACTCGTGCTCTTGAATTGTGTTAGTGAACCAGTGTTAGGAGGCATCTCTGTGCTTTGCAAGTCCAATAACCCCACACGTTAAACATCTACTAAGCTAAGATGAAAATGAAGCTTTTTATCATTATTATTATTCACACTTAACTGTTTTTCTTCCTTGTGTGAAACAAGAGTTTCTTGTAATAAATAAATAAATAAAAGTAGTTTTAAAAAGGATTTGGCATTTCCTTTTTAATATTATTAAAGTAAATATTATAACTTTTTCTCATCTTGTGAAAAGATTGTGTAAATAGTTGTATTTACACAATCTTAGTAAACTAGAAAAATGATGTAAACATTTCAAATTAAAGTAATAAAATAGTTATTAAAAGTAACATGAATTCAAGAATAAACAAATAATAAAAAAAGTAAAAATATTAATTAAAATCTTTAAAAAAAAATTAAAAAATACAACAAATTCATAATTTAGTAGCCATATTTAACATATGATAAATATGGCTACTATCTCTGAATATTTATTAGTACATTCAGGTTTCTTCCTATATTAATTTACGTGGGAAAGAATTTGAGTTGATGAGTGAACTGATTTCTCTTTCCATTAATTCTTAAAATCCAGGTTACGACAAGTATTAATATCCATAGGATTGATATTTAAAATTAAAATTTCTATTTCCATTTCAAATTGATAAAAATAGAAAAGTAAAACAACAGGAAGTACAAAGAATAAACATTCGGTTAATTGTCGTTTCTACATGACTCACTGCTTAATAATTTGTACACAATGAGCGCAAATAATGACAATTTCTTTACTCGAGAAAGCAAAGGATTGTCAAATTTGACCTCAGACCACCGGATACATGATTCAGCAATTACCTGTCAGTCGGTATCGGAAATGCTTTGGTTTAGATGATAAATAATTCAAGCAGGCAAACTCTGATTTTCCAATGCACTGCTTCTTTTAAGTGACATTCACCGAGTAATTGAAACAACATTCGATTATAGGTTCAACTTGAGGTCGCAAACAAGGTTAAATTCGGTGAATGATACCTAAAATAAATAATAAAAAGTGTATTGTATTAATAAAATTGGGTAATTTTTGTTATTTTAAAATACTCACGTTTGTTTTGGGTGAAGTTGAATAAATGGAGTCTAAAAGTGAGATCAATATTGGATTGTCGATTCGATTTGACGTAGCTGTGGTTTTGTCAAAATAAGACCACATTTTGGAATGAAATTAAAGCTAAAATTTATTGTCGATAAATTTTAAATGTCATTAAATTATTGATACTAAGTATCGATAGTTGATTTTCATTTATCGATAAATTGTTATGCAAGAAAATTTTACCTTATTCCGTCAAAATGTAGAGAAATGGAATTTTTATATTGGGGATATGGTGAGTCAACCGTTTTTTTAAATTCGAATTTAACTATGTGCATAATTCTCACTTGTCAACACAAAAATATTAGAATTTGTCAAAAAAAATGGTTATCATTTCCTTTGACATGGATTTTTTTACATTCTTAGTTAAATTTATATTCTTACCAATCATATATCATTCATGTGTAAAGTCAAATCCTGAATAATACATATAAATCAGGTTAAGTTAATGCAGCAAGCATGGATCGCATTAGTAGAAATCTCGTGCACAGGGAATTTTTGCTTTTTTATTGATATTTTGAATTTATAAATCTGAGTGAAATGTGAAATAAATGAAAACTTTAGACTTTTTATTCTTTAATAATTAAATGAAATCAAATTTGAAAGATACTTACAGAGTAGATTGCCTTTTTCTTGACAGATTATGAAGATGACAAATTTGTTTGGTATGACGTTAAGTATTCTGCAATGTCAATAGATGACTCTTTGTTGCGTGATGAAGTCATATTTGTAAAATTATTGAAAAAATTGTTCCGCAGTTAAATTTTATTTTAAAATTTTAAAATGATTTTAAAGTGGCATTCTGGTTAAAGTGGCATTTGAGCCTCGCAACTCATAAAGGGCGCCATATTTACCGTAGAAATTTGATTTTAACTAGTAAAATTAATATAAAATCTTAAAAATTCAAGATTAATGTTTAAAATATCACCTATGAAAAAGGTTTCTGCAGAATTCTGCATAAATGTGGGTAGTTTTTATGCAGAATTCCTAAGAATTCCTCATGAATTTGGGTATTTTTTATGCAGATAATATTATGCAGAATTTTTCATGTGGGATTTCAAATTGGAAAACTTATTTCCACTTTGCAAGTCATTGTTATTTTTCTTTTCGGTTGCAAAATTTTGCAAATGCAAAGAAAAACAACACGAAGCAC
This sequence comes from Geophilus carpophagus, assembly GCA_034687075.1. Lineage (NCBI taxonomy): Eukaryota > Metazoa > Arthropoda > Chilopoda > Geophilomorpha > Geophilidae > Geophilus > Geophilus carpophagus. The sequence goes on from JAQFZN010000226.1 coordinate 37,168, forward strand.
AAATCCATTATATTCATTTCTTTAAATTTCATTAATCTTCTCCTTTCTTTACGGCAACAAATTCATCACAGGTGTTGGTAATTGCATCTTGCTGCACTATTACTTACCTCAAATCACAAATGAGATGCACTTAGAGAAACTTGTTAATTTCAGCCATCTTTTTCAATTTTTTCTGCAATTAGAAAAAAAGTGTTATAAATATCCAAGAAACTGCTTTTAATCATAAAATTTTCATGTTACTTCCTCTAACCCAAAGGTCATACTAGCAAATCTAAGTAAATTCACTTAAAGACATAAATAAAAAAATTTATAAGAAAAATTTAAAAAATTTAAAAAATTTAAAAAAATTTAAAAAAAAAATGCAAGTTTCAGCTTCTACTCAGAGATGCAAAGCAATCAATCCTGTCCCTCATACTTTCTTTCTAAAGAGAAAATTTGATGGCTGAGTATCACCTCTCTCAAACATTTCATATCAAGTCCTTTAATGAATTTTATATTTCTATGTATTTTAAAGATGAATTTATTTGACATCAAATTTGTCTGATCAGATCAAAAGAGATAAATTATCATATTCAATGACTTTGTAGAGATTTTATTTAGTGTTGATAAATTAATAAACAAATCTTATTAGTAAGTTTGTTGAATGGAACTAATCTTGTAATTTTATAATCTAGTTTCTATTAAAGTTACATGCGAATTTAATAATTAAAATGAAATAATTCAAACCTCTTGAAAATGCATGGAATTTCATATCGTTCAGTGAAATCAGTCTTTGAAATTTGAATAAAGCTAGATAACTTAGTCCACTTAACAAACCACAAGAATCATGCAAACAAGAATTTCATCAACTTTTCATTTGTTGAGAATATCATATTTCCTTAATAGAGCTTTCCATTGAGGAAATGAAATAATGAAAATACCTCAACATTGGTATCTAGTTTCATAATATAATAAAACTAGGCTTATAGAGTTACAGTTATCTAAGCTCCACTGACTATTTTCTTAAGTATTTTTAAATGAAGGCAATTTAACATGTAAATGATAAATTTAATGTACAAAAAGTGTCAAGTGGAGGTGATCACAAATCAGATTTGTTTGCACACGCAAATGTTTTGAATGAAGTTACAATTTTACACTTTAGATCAATATTTTAATTTATTTTCTTATAAAAATGTAGAATTAAAGTTTAAAGCAGGGCTTCCCAGCCTTTACTACGCCCCACACCCCTAGGAAATGTTTGATTAATGTTCACACAGGCTACAAAAGTAATAGACATTGCAAACATTTGTAACAGTTTTTTTTATTTAAGAATGTTTGCAATTTAGGAATTTTTCATATAAAGATTTGTAAAAAAAATATTCATTTTTTGTTACTCGTGTAAACAAATGTTTAGCAAATATTTGTAATACGAATTTTTCAAAGCATGCACTATTTGTTTAAAAAATGTGAATTTTTGCGACCTATTTTATAAAGATGGGATCAGTAAATTGTTTTCACAGTTAACTTCCAAATAGCAAGGTTGTTAGCAGTGATGCTTTTCCAAAATTTATCAACTGGTTCTTAGTGAAATATTTTTTCAAAAAAATAAAAAATTGATTGCAAAAAACAGAAACTTAGTATAACAAACAAAATATCAATTTCAGAGATTAGTTAAATAACTAACTTGGAACTAGTTCCAATTTTTTTGCAATAAAACATTATAAAATTAAACATTTTATTACTTTTATTAATAGCAGGTTGGCATAAACCATAACATTTACACCAAACGATTCGTGCGAATCGGTAGGAAAGCTTCACTGGTTGTTAGGTTCCTACCAATGCCACATTATGTCAGTGGCGTAGCTAGGGTTATTTCCGCCTAGGATGGAAAGTCAAAAATGTTAAAAACACTGCCCTTTTGTTAAAAAAAAAACCAGAAAAGAGACCATAAGCAGGGGCACATCAACCCAGGGGTGCAGGGCACCAGGGCAGCAGTATTCAGTGGCGACGTTTGTGCTCTTAAAGACCTTTCTTAACATCCTGGCTTTAAGGTGTAGGGGCAGCAAAAAAAAATCTTGCACCCTGCCATCGGGTGGCAAATTTCTCTGGCACAGCCCTGACCATAAAGGCGGCTTCTCACTTGTGTTCACACTAGGCTGTAAGGCAGTGTATGATGCATTGTGGGATACTATTTCCTATAACTTAAGGTA